>APFE031683806.1:102174-113205 GCA_000404065.3 Pinus taeda
TTGTCCTCTGCCTCTGCTTTGACTTCGATTTTGAGATCGTCCTCTACCTTGATTATTATATCCTTGTTCTTGAAAATTACCTCTTCCTTGGTTGTTTCCTCTTCCTTGAAAATTATTTCTTCCTCCTCTGTTAAAATTGTTTCCTCTGTTTTGGCTTCGTCCTCTATTTTGTGCTGTTTGATTCTGATTCCATCTGCCTCTTCCTCGAGAACTATCTGTTGATGACTTACTTGTGTTGGCTTCTGTGAGAAAAACATCTTCACCAACTTTCTTCTTCTTCCCAAAAGTTTTATCATGTTGACTTAACATTTCACAGAGTTCATCAAACTTTAGTTTTTCTAATTTCCCAGTTACTTGTAAAGTCTCTAAAAAATGCGTATAGGAAGAAGGAAGCCCAACAATTACAATTTTGACCATAAAGCTATCATCAATTGCGGGAAAACCAGCATTAATAATCTCTTGCTTGATATTCTTAAGTCTTGAGAGATATTCAAGAACATCACCGCCTTCAGTTAATTTTTGTTGCAACAATTTTAATTGTAGATCGACTTTCTTTGATTCAGGTTGAGTATCAAAGAGGTCTTTAAAAGATTTCAAGGCAGACCATGCATCTGTTGCATTTTCTATATGGACATACATTTCATCATTCACAGACAATTTAATAAGAGCTAAGGCTTTAGCATTCTTGATTTCCCATTTTGCTAGTGCATCTGCATTTGTGGGTTTATTCGGCTTAACATCTCCATCACATATTCCCTGCCATAATTCATTATAAATGAGTGTGCTTTCAATGAGTCGATGCCATGTTTTATAAAATTTGGTGCCTTCAAGTTTGTCGGAATAAGAAAACAAATTAATCAACTTAGACATTGTAGCGTTGAAGCGTCGCACCAAGAATCAGAACAAAAAGGACAAGATAGTCAACACAACACACCACGCAAAAAACACGATCTATCGGGGCTTGGCCTTGACCCTCGAATAGTCGTCAAAATAGGAGAAAATTGACTGAGCTTTGCACTTGGCTCTAGTCAATATCTCAAATTTTTACAAGGCAACTTTCAAAATTTGATTTTTACAATGGTGCATTTGCACAATCTGGTAAAAAAATTACCCCCCTCAGAGTAAAAATTACTTTGAATTACAATCTCTCCGAAAACAAATTACAACTAAAGTCTCCTTATTACTCCAAAATTTACAATACCTAACATTTACAAATATCCCTTATTACTCCATAAAACATAAATTCCCAAAATTAAAAAAATCACTAAATCTCCCCAAAAATATAATATTCCTTATCTCTCCCAAAATTACAAACAACCCAAAAACCTTATCACTCCATTAATGTTACAAAATTAAAAAACTTATTTCTCCAACTTTCAAACTATATAAAAAAAATTATGATTCACCGTATCCCTCCATCATTTAAAACTCCCATTAAAAAAAACATAAGTGAGTGGTACGTGAACTATATTATACCTTTTTACTCCCATTAAAATAAAACATAAGTGAGTGGTACGTGAGCTATATTATGCCTTTTTTTTTTAAACCGCATCCTTGTTTTAAAGAGCCACATCCACATCAATGCGTTGAAACTCTCTTCTCTTTATCCACGCAGGTAATCTTCAACAGTTCAATTTTAAAATTCCAAATAAGAATTTTAAGCCGTTGAATATTTGTTAGGCTATCCTTCACGCTAGTGAAACCTATGATAAAATTGTATTTTTGGATCATCTAACAGATCTTTCATTTTTTTTTAACTAAAACGGTTATGATTTTATTTATTTAAAAAAACTTGGGTCTTTGCCCAAGCGGCTCCAATTACATTACAGATTTCTATCTGTTGCTGATTAAGATCTGCTTGATTTTCAGGACATTTGTACAGTACTTTCACTGTTTAAAATTAGCAGTCCTTTCATCAGAGAGCTGCCTTTGTTTGCCCGCTGGTCTGCTTCACCGTTTGACTTTCTGAGTATATGATAAAACTTACATGTGTCAAAGTCTAGAAGAACTCTCTTCAATCTGTCCAGTATTTTGTTGAGACTGGCATTGCTAAATAGATTTCCCAGCTGTAGGCTTTTTATTATTAACTCTTAGTCTCCAAAAACTTGGAGGTCTTTGACACCTTTGTCTCTTGCAATGTGGCAGGCTTTGAGAAGCCCGAAAATCTTTGCTTGATTGTTAGATTTCTGGCCTAATCCCCAACTGAAACGGTGTTTTGAAGTCCCGTCAGTAGAGTATATGACCCCCCCTACACCTGCATCTCCGAGATTACCTTTAGACGCTCCATCGAAAAAAATTGTTGTTAAGTTTTGTGACCGCCACCATAGTTGGAATTTATCATCTTCATCTCTTATGCGCCATTCCTGATTTGCCTTATGTGGGAGGAGGAGCTGCTTATGCGGACAGGGCTTTAGCGGGCCAAGCCATCTTTTTTCTTCAGGCAATAACAATGGATCTTCTTTAAAACACTGTTGTTGGGCTACTTCCAGTAGAAAAGATTTAGCTTTTGCTACGACTTGCAGTGGAGTGTGCCTTATCTCTCTGAAAATCTACTGATTTCGAACTAGCCAAGGCTGCCAGCAAACATATTTTGGGATAGTTGTCCATATTTTATTCCAGAATGATTTGGAAGGGATGCACTGGGGATAGAAACCATTGCAAGTGGCGTATAGATTTGCGACAGAGATTTGTGAAGGCGGAATAATATGTAAATCATGTAAAGTAATACTCCATACCTCTTTTGCAAAATTGCACTCCAAGAAAAGGTGTTGGGTTGTTTCGAAGTTGCTGCTGCATAATACACATATGTGCGGCCCTGCTATATTCCTTTTTTCCAGATTGTCGCCAGTTAAGAGTTTGTTATGAGCCAGGGTCCAGAAAAAGAAATTCACTTTTGGAAGGGCTAGGGGTTCCCAGACATTCTTCCAAAAAGCCAGGTTTGACTGTTATTTCTTGAAGCCTGCAATGCTATATACCCTGTTGTTGTAGTGTAGACTCCAGACTGACCCCATCCCCATTTGTCTTTCATGGTTTTGTTGATAGGCGATGCTTCCTCCAGCAGATCTTCAAGCAGAATTTGTTGGTGAGTTAACCGCTCTAGGACTCCATGGAAATTCCATCCTGCCCAATCTCCACGATGATCCTGTTGGCATTATGATACATATGTTGTACTTGATGGCAACCCACTCATCTCAGATGATAAATTATAGTGCAGCAAATTTCACGCACTTTCATGAAGATAAAAGTTTATTTCATGTAGATAAAAGTTCACGCACTTTTATGCGGAGAAAAGTTTATTTCATGTGAAGAAAAGTTCACGCACTTTTATGCGGAGAAAATTTTATTTCATGTGGAGAAAAGTTGACGCACTTTTATGCGAAGAAAAGTTTATTTCATGTGGAGAAAAGTTCACGCACTTTTATGCGGAGAAAAGTTTATTTCAGGAATTTAGACTTCTGTGATCCATAATATTGTTAGAGAAATTTCGGCGAAATCACATACAAAATCATTTGTCGACGCGTTTCGAACCAACC
Organism: Pinus taeda; assembly: GCA_000404065.3. Classification (NCBI taxonomy): domain Eukaryota; kingdom Viridiplantae; phylum Streptophyta; class Pinopsida; order Pinales; family Pinaceae; genus Pinus; species Pinus taeda. Next base: position 105,708 of record APFE031683806.1, read on the forward strand.
AGTGTGCTTCATCGTCAGGACAAGTTGAAGAACCGATCCAACATAGCTTGTTAAATAGTATGGGCAGAGACTCCAATGGCTATATTGACAACAGCTACTTCTGACCTTATGACCCCAGTCAAATGAATAATAATCTTGCTCTATTTTTTAATTACTATTATTCCTAGAAATTTGTTAAATTAGGTAAAATATATAGTTAAATTATTCTTACTAGCTAGAAATTCATTAGTTTATTTAATGTAATGAATATATATATATTTTCATAAAACAAACAAATTCAAAATAAAATGTTAGTGGTACATCCATATATTTATTTAATAATAATCAATTCAAAACTAATGGTCCGATTGAAAGTAAATTATTAAATTATAAACTATCTCACAAATACCATTTCATGATATAATTTAATAATTCATATTTACTAAATAATCTATATTTATCTAATAATTTATTATTCCAATAATACTATTTAAATTACCCATGTAATTAGGTAAATATATTATTACCTAGAATGGTCCAAAATCTATTTATCAAATATCTATGAAATTAGGTAAAGATAACTAATTCTATATACTAATGGGTAGTTTAGTTTAAAATAGAATAAAAATATATTCAACCTTTTCTAATATACAAACTATTTCAATTATATAAACTATTTTAAAAACTAATTATATATTAGAAATTAATAACACGATTGTTATCATGGTTGGTGAAATCTCTCCTTTACTTTTTTATCAACCACTAAATTTTTGTATATATTTGTATATATGGTCCGCTTGAAATTAAATTATTCAATTATATTACTATATCATGGATACAATTTAATAATTTATTTAATAATTCATATTACTAGCATAATTCTATATTTAATTAATTAATTTATTATTCCAATAATTACTTATTTAAATAACCCATGAAATTAGTTAAATATATTAATACCTAGAATGGTCCAAAATCTATTTATCAAATATCTATGAAATTAGGTAAAGATAACTAATTCCATATACTAATGGGTAGTTTGTTTAAACTAGAATAAAAATATATTCAACCTTTCCTAATATATAAACTATTTAAATTATATAAACTATTTTAAAACTAATTATATATTAATAATAGGATTGTTATCATGGTTGGTGAAATATCTACTTATTAATTTGTATATATCTATTAGTATGAATTCACATATTATTTATTAATAAATATCTAACGATATAATATGCTATTATAGGATGATATTATTCGAATAATATTTATAGAAATCACACACACACACACACACACACACACACACACACACACACACATATATATATATCAAGAGATCAAAAATAATTTATTAAATTACTTCTTGAACAAAATAGAAATTAGGTTCGAAAGTAATTTAATGAAGATCCTATTCATATGAGGCATAATGTTAATTAACTAAGATAATAGAAGGGATCAAATAATATTAATACAATATACCCTAAGGACACTAAGATCAAATAATGACTAAAAGCTAATTATATATTAAAAATACTAAAATTTCTAGGAATAATAGTAATTAAAAAAAATATAGCAAGATTATTATTCATTTGACTGGGGTCATAAGGTCAGAAGTAGCTGTTGTCAATATAGCCATTGGAGTCTCTGCCCATACTATTTAACAAGCTTTGCTGGATCGGTTCTTCAACTTGTCCTGACGATGAACCACACTGGTTGGTTCGAAACGCGTCGACAAATGAATTTGTATGTGATTTCGCCGAAATTTCTCTGACAACCTTTAACAATTTTCGCAACCTCTACAAGATGAGGGCGGTCTCTTGTAAAATGCTCTTCGTCACAAATGAGACAAGGGTAACGAGGTTTGTGTTTCTCATCAGTTGATTCCACTTTTTCTGGTTTCTCTTTTGAATTTTTATCTGTTTTATTCTTCTTCTTCCCTTTCTTCTTACCATCGGATTTTGATTTGGCTGTAGATGACTCTACAACATGAATATCGGCGGAAAGTTTCGCGGAAGAATCGCCTGTCGGGGAATCTGGCAAGGTTATGATAGGAGAAGGATTCTTGGAAGACTTCTTCTTACTATTGGTATTAACCGTACCAATCATACCATCAACGGCATGAGACCCTAAAGGAGCTGCAGCGATTTGATTTTGCTTGGGAAGATTGGGGATTTTCTCGTGTAACGTACCTGACTGAGTATAAACTAAGTCAAGGTATTGTGCTTGAGTAATTACTTGCTCCTCAATAACGACTCCGGCCTTAGCTACATCCTCAGTGATCTTGGGCAGTAAAGATTTTACAAACCATTAAGCTAAGATCTGATCCGGGATAACAACTTTCACTAAACGCCGTCGAGGTCTCCATTCGTGAATGTGATCTGAAATGTAAGTGGACGTTGATTGCTTTAACGAAGTTAATAGTTCCGTGCCATTGTCATATCTGACTGGCAACTGAAAATGAGTTTAAACGAAGTAGCTAACTGACTAAAGTTATAAAAAGTGGCTCACGGTAACTCAATGTACCACTTGGCCGCAAGACCAATTAGAGTGCGCTGGAAAAGTCTTAAACGGATTGAATCATCTGAAATGGAATTAGATGCACACCAGAGGTGATAAGTCATCACATGGTTCGACGGGTCCTCTCTTGATTGGCCTTCAAACTTAGGAATATCACTAGGCAACTTATTCGGCATTGGTGGCCAAAACGGAAGATAGTTAATTGGATAGTTCGTAAGGCGTGTCAAGTCAGGCAAGTCCAAAGTTGCGATAAATGGCAACTGACGATTAGGGTCCCTAAAACTCTGGGTCGTCAGACTAGCCCTAGGAGGAGGATATCCAGGATAACTAGCAATTGGAATTGCATGGGATATTATATCCTCCCGGAAAACCAGGATTAACCAGACTGTACTGGGGTTGTTGAGGTTGTTGATATGTATACCTAGGGTACGGTTGATACTGATAGACTGGCTGCTGCACAGCAGGACCAAATTGGTACTGTCCCTGGTACGGTTGATAAGTAAATTGAGGTTGACTTGTGACAACCGTACTTGAACCAGGTTGTCCTACAGGCATCTGAACCGAAGTGTGAATCGTGGGTCCAGACTGAGGTAAAGATGTCTGAGGAGTTGATACAGGAACAGTAGAAACCAGAGCTGTCGATACTCCAGAAGTAGGTGGGGTAGATTGAACAAATGTTGCAGCGGTTGCAGCAGCCATTTGAGGCGGAGTACGCAGAGTACTAGGCCCAAGCTGAGAAACTACAGAAGGTGCAGAAGTTTGAATAGTAGACTAGACAGGTCACTGGGGTGAACCAGAAACCAACGGTTGTCCAGTTTGAGATGACAACTGTACATTCGGTTGCAAGACCTGTTGGGATTGAGATGGATCCCACACTAAGTTCATTCCGGGGTACAGACCCATAACAGGTTGAGAATATTGAGGACCATAACCGGGTTGAGGGTAGGGTTGATAATTCAACAGTAAATTTCCAGATCCTTGAACATATGATTGACCGGAAGGTGGTTGGTAACCTTGGGTTGGGTACTGACCTAGGGGTTGATAACCCTGAGGCACATAGTAATACTGGGGTTGACCTTGAGGTACATATTGATACTGGGGTTGACCTTGAGGTACATATTGAGTCTGGGGTTGACCTTGAGGTACATATTGAGTCTGGGTTGACCTTGAGGAATGTACTGTCCCGTAGGTATGTACTGTCCTTGAGGTTGCCCCCCAGGCGCAAACTGGGTACCTTGAGGTTATCCCCCAGGCGCAAACTGGGTACCTTGAGGTTGTCCCCCAGGCGATACTTAAGGATTTTGAGGCTTCCCCCCAGGTGGTGACTGGCCACCTTGAGGTTGAGGATTGGGAATAGTACCCGACATCATGAGAATATATTCTACACTCAATGGCTTAGTACCATTATTTCCAGTTAATAACCCTTGTTCAATAGGTTGAGGAGATGCTCCCGAAAAAGTACCAGAAAGTGACTGATACCCAGCGGGAACAGAAGGACCGCCATACAAAAAGGTTTCCAAAGATTGAGAAAACATGGACGATTGTCTTGACATATTTAACGAAGGATAGTAACCCCTAGGTGTTGGGTGATAAGGAATACAAGGTGGTGAAAAGCTTAGTCCCTGGTTTTCCAAAAAGTTAGTCAATGAAAGATACCAAGTACTGCTCCTAGGTGGACTGTAAAAGATTGACTCACGCTCCCTAAGCTCTATAACAGGTTGATTTTCAAGGATAGGGATGCAATCTTTTTCTTCCGAAGTAGCAAGTTCTTCAATAGCTATTAGTCCAGAAGGAAGATTTTGGGTAATTACTCTTTCTACCCTGGGTGAACCAGGACCACTAGAAGTTGGAGAGTTAAACCCCGATGTTGGAGTAGCAGCAATTTTAGTTTCAGGTTCTTCACCTATATCACTAGTAGATGAAACACTACCAGTAACTTCAGAAACAGACACAGACTGTGGATTATAATCTGCTACTAAAGCTTGAAAATCAGGATGTACCACCAAAGAAGACTCTCCTTCTTTAGGTGATCCAACTCTACTATCTCTAGGAGTTACCAGGGCTCGTAGCCCTTCAAGCTGGCTTGGTGAAAACTCAGGAGGTTGGCCCCGAAGTCTACGGGACTTCCTCGGTAATTCAGCCACAGTTAAATATTTTAACTACACACGAAAAAAAAGTAAAATCTCAATGAAAACCACCTAAAGTGTTGGGTCCCTATAATACTAGTGATTACCCCATTACTATGGTAGTTGTACCCCTTATTAATATTGTTGTGCCCCTATTGCCCCATATTGTTATTACTGTGCCCCATAGAATCCATCTATTGTTATTTTTGTGGCTTTATATTATTATTGTAAGGTCGGCTGGGTTATATTGTGACTCCTTAGACTCCTATATATAGAAAGGAGGTTTTGTCATTTGTATCATCCAATAATTGTTCATTTATGTAATGTAAAGGACATTTCCCCCTCGAAGAGGCTGAATTCTAAGGCATTGATCTATCTTCTCTATCTTTTCTTAAGCTGGTTTCATAACATTTGGTATTAGAGCCAAGTTCTAGGGTTTCGCTGCTCCAAATAGGTCATCGTGGCATTTTTGCTATAAAGTTTTTTCTGCGACGTTTCAAAAGTCAGAAAAAAAATCCATTTGAGAGGACATCGTGCTGTAGCTTGGGTCTGACTTTCAGAGCTTTTCGCGCTATATTTGCGGAGATATGATCTGAGGAAGTTGGTCTTTTTGCAGACTCCTGAATTACATTCCAAACAGGTGACCTGGGGAAAATCATCATAACTTTCTCTCTGAGCATCGGATTGAAATTTCACAAAAAGGTATAGAAAGAGGATGGACTTTAGTTTCTTCTAGATATTTTTCAGAGCCAGAGGTCCAAATAGTGACACGTGGCACTTCATACAAATTCGCTCTTTTGAAAAGGTATATAATCAGGTCACTGTGGGAGATTTGGCATAACTCTTCATTGGAGAATCCAATTGGGGTTAGACTAGTGGCATTGGAAAGAGGACACAGAGGGCTACCACAAATCGCAATTTTAGAAATATATGTTCTGAAAGTACAGAGATACATCAAATGCAATATCGAGCTCCTAGAAAGAAAAGAAAGGTGTGTAGATTTTTTAAAATTTTTACTTAAGATTGGTTTGAAAATTTATTTTGAAGGGCTAGTAGAGCATTATTATCGATAACTGATGCCTCGAGGAAAGAAAATGAAAACACCTAGTAAGGAACTTGAAAGCTCTAGCATGACTCATGAAGAAGAGGAAGAAATGCTACATGATATATCAAAATTACAAGACCAAGTGCAAAAAATGTCAGCCTCACAAAAGCTAACAGAAGCTAAGATAAATGGCATGGAATCTAAGATAAGGGCGTGGAAGCTAAGATGGACGATTTGAAGACAGAAATGGACGATTTGAAGATAGATTTGAAGACAAACATGGACGAATTGAAGATAAAGATGAATACGTTGCTACAAGAAATGGTCACTAAGGGTGAAAGGGTAGTAAAGGAAACTCATGATGAGAACAAAAGAAATGTTAATCATGATTCCATAGACTCTAATGTGGGATCAAAGACCATCATATTCCAAAAATCGATATGAGGAAGTTTGATGGCAAGGATCCCGCAGCATGGATATTACAGATGGAGAATTTTTCGATCTCAATAATGTGCAAAACACACAAAAGGTATGTATGGCAACTTTATATTTGGAACCAAATCAGTTTGTATGGTATCAATGGCTTTGCTCTCGTAAACAATTTCTCACTTGGGCAATTTTTACGGAAGAATTGATAGCACATTATGAGGATACAAAAAGCAACACTTTTTTTAGCCAATTGATAAGTCTCAAACAAAAGGGTTCAATAATGGAGCACATTCAGGAGTTCCAAAAATGGAACATAAGGGTAAAAGATATTCTAGAGGAGCATAGGATTGATGTGTTCATAGGTTCTTTAAAGGATAATATCCAACATGATGTTCGCCTTTGGGAACCTGATTCATTAGAGAAGGCATTCAGGTTAGCAAGAAAAATGGAAAGCAAATTTATGGTAACCAGGAAGCATACCACTCACAACTATAAAGACGGAAGTGTTGTTGCCCCTAGTCTTCCACAACCTATAAGGTTGACACCACAACAATTGGAAGAAAAAAGAGCAAAAGGCTTTGTTACAATTGTGATAGAAATTACACTAAAGGTCACAGTGTGCTGAGAAGAAATTATTCTCATGGATTGTGAAGAGGAAAGAGAGAAGGAGCAAAGAAAGGTCAAAAGAAGAAGATATACTCCAGGAACAAAGCCTAGATTGAAGAAGAAATAAATCCGACCATATTCATTGTTAATGCATGCAGGAATTACCACTCCTCAACTATCAAGATCTTAGAAGGACAAATCAAGAAGAAAAAGGTAAATAGTGTTGATTGATTTCGGAAGTACTCACAATTTTATTCATTGTTAGGTAGCAAAAGAATTGAATTGCTTCTTATATCCAGCACCAGAGTGTCAAGTGATGGTTGCAAATGGAGGAACAATAAATTTCTCTGGAAAGTGCCATAATATCAAGCTATCCATGGGAGAATATGTATGACTAGCCCAATGCTCTCCATTCCAATGGGAGGTGCTAATGTTGTATTAGGAGTCCAATGGCTACAATCCTTGGGTACAATAGCTTTTAATTTTCAAGAACTTTTCATGAAAGTTTCTATGGAAGGAAAGGAAGTTGTATTAAGGTATTTCAGGGAAACCAGGAAAGATAATCAGCTCTAATGGTATGACAAAGCTTCTAAAAAAGGAGCAAAGAGGTGTAATTGCACAATTATGTTCGCTAGATGTTTCCACATCAGAATCATCTATTTATGCAGATCTCCAAAAAGTCCTGGACAATCATTCCAAGGTATTTGAGACTCCCAAAGGTCTCCCACCTATGCGTGATCATGATCATACTATTCATTTGATTCTAGGAAGTGTTCCTCCAAACATCAGG
>APFE031683817.1:1288-16717 GCA_000404065.3 Pinus taeda
ATGCACTAGATGCATTGATTTTAGTTTAGATGGTGATTTCTAATCCTATTTCATTGCTTTCACCATATGCATTGATTTTAGTGTATATGTTGATTTCTAATGATATTTGATTGTTTTCACTAGATGCATTGACTTTCAATGTATATGATTTATAATCCTATTTGATTGCTTTCGCTAAATCCATTTATTTGAGTGTAGATGGTGATTTATAATCCTATTTGATTGCTTGCACTAGATGCATTGATTTCAATGCAGATGTTGATTTCTAATAATATTTGATTGCTTGCACTAGATGCATTGATTTGAATGTAGATGATTTCTAATCATATTTTTTTGCTTGCACTAAATGCATTGATTTCAGTGTAGATCGTGATTTCTATTCCTATTTAATTTCTTTCACTAGATGAATTGATTTCAGTGTAGATGTTGGTTTATAATCCTATTTGCTTACTTGCACTATATGCATTGATTTCAATGTAAATTTTGGTTTATAAACCTATTTGCTTACTTGCACTAGATGCATTTATTTGAGTGTAAATGTCGATTTCTAATCATATTTGATTGCTTGCATTAGATGCATTGATTTCAGCGTAAATGTTGTTTTCTAATCTTATTTGATTTCTTGCATTAGATGCATTAATTTTAGTGTAGATGTTGATTTCCGATCTGATGTAATTGGATGTATAATGGTACATTAATTTTAAAGTGATTAGATTAATATTGTGCATTGATTTCAGTGTAAGCAAAACAAATTACTGATAATGTACATTGATTTTTGTGTTATAGTATTTCGACCTATTAATATTGGAGAGAAAGAGAGACAAGGTATGATGTTTACTACAATATCTCGAGCTAAAGCTTTAAACGGTTTAGGTTTTAACCTATCCTTTTCACATAATCAATATGAAAAGACAACAAAAGTAACAAGGGTGACAATAAGAATAGTAGAAGAAAATAGTCTGAGATTAATCACAATGAAGACTATTTGCAATTTACGATATTCTTATTATTCACATTTTCTATCATTCAACATTATTACATTGTCACATTCAAAATTTGTATTTAATCATTTTTCATAATTAAAGTTATTCACAATATTTATCACTCAACAAACTGAGGTAACTAAGAAAATTTAAAATTAAAATGACCAAATTAATCTAAGACATATTTGGAATATTTAAAATGATTATATTAATATAAGATGATTTTACATATTTTTGACAAAAAATAATCATATGTTCGTTAGATTTCCTTTGGCCACACATGACTAAAACCATCCTAGATACATCATAACTTTGTATCTATCAAGTGTCGAGAGGGATCAAATCTCTCGAGGTGCAAACCTTTCCTCAAGTTTTGCACTAAAAAAAGAGATTTTCACCTCAAGAGATTTGATCCCTCTAGATGCTTGATACATCTAGAGTTAAGATGGATATAGGCTAGCTAATTTTAACTATGACGATGACTTAAAACTAACGATTGATTTGCTTGTGTTATAATGTTGGAGATAATATATAATTGAGTGACAAAGTACAAGTGATATCACAGGAAAAGACAAGATGGCACAACCTCCTTTAGAAGAGACTTCCAATGTTAGATATGAGGAATCTGAAGAAAGGAGAAATATGGAATCAACTTAAAATCTTGTAGAAATGATGAGGATCTTAAAGGGAAGACTCCAAAGTTGTAGGGAAGATAATGAAATGATAATACCATATCATGAAAGGTAAGCATAACTGAATGCAATGTTGTTGCAAAGCCTATCTAGGATTCATAAGAAATTGCAGGAAGGACCCAATGCCAACAATGCTAAAGGAAATCCTTCTAGCAAGGTCGAGAGTCTTTCAAACATACGGAAACATAGGCCAAGTGATAGTAACATAGGGAAAATAGTAAGAGGATAGATACACATATTGATGAACCATTTTATGATTCCTCTAGTGATGGGAAAACCAACTTAGATATGCTATCAAGCAATAGTTTCGAGATTGGATTGCATAAGAAAGAGAAGAAGAATCATTCTAGAACTATGTGGCATGAAGAATTAAAAAAAGGCAAGGCCACCCACCTTCAATGATGAAATCAAGAAAATTGAGGAGGCAAAGGGCCATTTGTTGGGATTAAAATAACATTTCATGTGCATTACTATTCAAAGAATATGAAGGCAAAGTGGAAATCTTCAACATGAGTAGAATGTATTCCATATGTAGGATGAACTTAAGAGCATAAAAATAATTAGAAAGAGGAATATCACTTGGAAGAAATTTGAGAAATATTTCAAGAGAAAATACTTGTCAGAAATATATTACGTTGGAAAAATCAAGTTTCCCCAAGATTAGTCATTTGATTACTTCATTCCTGAGGAAGGGAGTGAAGTTTATCTGGTCAAAGGAGTGTGAAAAAATCTCAACAACTAAAGCATCTACTTACCAATGCACCAATGTTGAAGATTGTGGACCCATGCAAAGATTTCTTTGTGTGAAATGATGGTGCAAAGAAGGATTAATAGGAGTCCTTATGCAAGAGGGATATGTAATTAGCTACGAGTCTAGGGAGTTCAATGAACATGAGAAGCAATATGTCAGGCATGATTTGGAACTTACCATTGTGATTCATGCTCTTAAGATGTGGTGGAAATACTCTCTTGGTCACATATTTATATTGATGGCTAACCACAAGGGGTTGAAGTACTTATTTTATTGGCCTCATTTGAATGCTAGGAAAACCATATGTTTAGCACTCATCATTAAACATCAATATGAGATTTGGCACATTAAAGGTAAAGAAAATCGAGTAGTAGATGCCATAAACCGTAGTTTGTAGGTAACACACATGGAAACGATCAACACCAATGGGATTGATTTGAGATCTAGGGTAAAGGACACTTTGCAAAATGTTTCACATTTTAAGCTTGTTGGATAATGCTTGCAATAAAGAGTTGAAGGACCAAGGTACACAAGCTACTGATTGATTGAGAATGAATTATTGATGTGTTACAACATGCTATATGTACTAGATTATGTTGAGTTGAAAAAGGTCACTATGGATGAATTTCATAGAGAGCCTTACTGTTGGCACCCTGGATATCAAAAGATGGTTACAATCACACAAAAGCTTTATTATTGGCCTAAGATGATGAAGGAGATCACATAATACATTCCTAGGTGTTTGAAATGTTAGCAAGTTAAGGTTGAGCACTAACATCCAATAGGTTTGTTAAAAGCTCTCCCAATTCCATAATGGAAGTGGGAAACCATAACCATGGACTTCATTACAAGCCTATTGAAGACTATGAAGTAGCAAGATACCATAATTATAGTAGTGGACAAGTTGAGCAAGCCAAGTTATTTCATTCAAGTGAAATCCACTCACAGGGTAATTGATATTGTTGAAAATTTCATGAGAGAAATTTTTAGACTACATGGTATGCCATGTTGAAAATAGCAACAAGAAATGCTAAAAATAGAAATGCTAAAATAGCACTGCTATAAATAGCATTTTGGGATACATTCCAATTTTAGTTAGCCCTTGAACTAAAATTGAGAATTAAAATTCAAATTGATCTTATCAGCTGTTGTAAAATAATTAATTAATTCATCTTGAGTTAATTAGTTGTATAAAATCAAACATGAAGTCTATGTGAAGACATGCAACAATTTTACCTTAGATTGAGGAAGTTATCCCTTAATTAAAGTGATCATGATGAGTTGTACTTTGAGTTGTAATTAGTTAGCTCAGTTAACTGAGTTAAGTCCAGTTAGATTAGTTCCAACAGTTTGTTGAACTTATTGTGAGTTCAGTTAGTTAATGCATGCATGCATGTAATTGCTACACTTCAGATAACTGAATATTCTCTCATAAATAACTCATGCATGTCAGTTCAGTCAGAGACCCAGTTGAGATCAGATGATTGGACAGTGTACTATCAGTTGCAGGAATATTCTATTGAGGATATCTCTTGCATGTAGAAGGAATTCATTCCTTGGAGATTGCAGAGTTACTTCTGAGTTTGGTGAGTTGTGTGGGAGACCAATTCACACAGGTGGCAGCATTGGATTCCAGGAGAAAACGCGCAAGGAAATAGGAGGCTTGGAGGATTGAGGGATGGCATATGTTGTGTCTATTCAGTCTATGAGCTGTATTGAGGTATTGTACTGAGAGCTGGATAGCTTGTGAGCTAAAGCTTTGTGTCATTCAGACATATTTCCACTTGTATGATAATATAGAGATCGATGTTTTTAGCTGAGGCTTTCCCTAGAGTATTCTTTTGTGTTCATGTGTGTTTGATTTCTCATTTTCTATTATATGTGTTTTATTTGATCTTGCTCAAGATCGATTAAGCTTTTGCAAGTTTTTTTGTAGAAGTAGATCAAGTATTTTGCTTTAGTATATTGCATTATCTGGTGATCTACAGTGGGAAATTCTACATGCCAAAGGTGGTTATGTCGATTGAGATGCCAAGTTCACCTCAAGGTTTTAGAAAGCATTGTTGGAAGGAATTAGAACATAATTAATTTTATACTTCCTCTCACCCTCAAATGGATGGGCATATAGAAAGGAGAAATAGAATCCTATAAGATATCCATTGCATGTATGTGATGAGTAAACCTACTAAATGGGAGGATTATTTTCCATAGGTAGAGTTTGCATATAATAATGGCCATCATGAATCACTAAAGATGATCCCACTCAAGGCACTATATGGATAGAAGTGTCACCCCCAATTTGTTGGGACCATCCAGTGGATCATATTACAATTAGAATTGACATGTTAAGGGAAATATAATAGGAAATATTACCAATCAAGCAGAGGTTGAAGGCAGCTCAAGATTGCTAAAAGAGCTACGTGGATAGAAACATAATCCATAGGGAATAAAAAGTGAGGGAATCACATGTATGTCCAAGTTAGGCCTTAGAGAAATTCCTTGAGAATGGGGACATGTGCTAAGTTAGCACGCCATTACTTTAGACCATTCAATATTTTAGAAATAATCATACTCATGGCATATAGGCTTACCTTACCTCCCAATGTTAAATCCCCTAATGTATTTCATGTGTCTTTTCTTATGAAATATGTGTATGATTCTAATCACACCATTGATTGGGCTATGATATTGGTGGAACCCAAAGGAGAATTCCAACCTGAGCTTTAATGCATACTAGATAGGAAGGAGACACTACTTTGGAATCGATTCAAGGTGCATGGAAGCAATATGGAGTAGATGAAGCCACATGGGAACTAGAGGATTCCAGGAAAGTGGCATACCCATTTTTTCACTATAATGTCAATATGTGAATGGTAGAACACTAAGGATGTTGTTTCTTTCAGGGGGAGGAGAATGTAGCACCCCATTTTCTCTCATTTCATAATCTTAAACTATGATTTAGTGCCATTGTAAGTGTGACACCGATGCTTTGGTGATATTTGAATTGTTATGGATAATGTTTAATCATGTAAATATTTTCTTAAGTAATGAAATACCACCAACCAACTGATTATAAGGGTGGAGCCTGGGTATGAGCCATGATACCACTAGCATAAATCAGTGAGGAGGATTGGGAAAATCACTTTGCTCATTGAAAATATAGCCATAGCCAAAGCCCATTTCGTAACAAGCCAAATGTTGAGTTTGAATTATTTTCCCCTCTTCCCCCATAAATCAATTAATGAAGAGAGGGCTTGGTAGTTAAGTAACCACCAACCCAAATTTATGAAATCATGGAGATGTATTGGGCAACTAGGGAAATGATCAAAGATGAGTAATTCTAATGCCTAGTTCGAATTCTATAAACTTGTCCATGAAATCTCTTGTCGAAGGTCATAAAACAAGGGTTTTTCTTTGGTTGGGATAGAAAAATGTAGGTAAAGGGTGAATGCACCAGTTTTTTGAGTGATGGGGGGGGGGGGGGGGGCGGGGGGGGGGCGGGGGTTTCTAAATTCCTGGAATGAGTTGTAAAAGATTTTGGAGGGGGGAGAGCATCCATGAGTGAGAATCAAGCATATTTGCGAGTGGGTTTTTACTGTTGTTTTTCGACAAGTAAGTCTCCCTATGGCATTTAAATTTCATGCCCAAATGAAGCTGAATCCATTTGGGGTCCATTTTGGAACGTTTGGACTTATTAAAACTTGAATTTGACTACTAATTTAGGCAAGGAAGACCAAAACCCAAGATGGGAAAAGAGAGCCACAAATTTGATGTTCGTTGGGTTGTAGTGTGAGAAATGAGAGGAAAGGTCACCAAGGGATTGCGATGGAAGAGAAGGGAATCCCTTATGCAATAAAAACTAGCTAGAAAGACATTTGAGTGATTTGTGAAAGCCCTAGTCCAACGGGTAGTGGGTGATTGCCATTGATGCATGTGGAGGAGAGTGGCTTTCATAGCTGAGAAATCCACTTATGAACTTGAGTCAATTTCCCTAATGGTATCATGATTGTGTTAGGGGGTGGCTAGATGTAGGCCATACATACCTAGCTTAGTCTATGGTTGGATGGGTAGGTGTACACCCTTCTTTAGTTGCAAGTAGAACATTTCAAATAAGAACATCTATTTTATTGTTACATATTTTATATGATGGATTGGCAAGAATTTTTGAATTATGACTAAATAACTAGAATTGATAACAAGTTATACGACTAATATCAAAAGTTTTATAATAAGACTAAATATGTTGCAATCTTCTTATAACAACTCTGGTGCTAACATGATGTATTCATTTTTTCACCCTCACAATGACGGATATCTAAATTTAAATTAGTTTCTCTTGAGTTTCCAATTGGCTAAATCATTGGAGCATGGATGTGAATAATATTCTTAACCATACACTTGTTGAAAAATCATATGATGGGTTATGAACGTGTTTTGTTGATGGTAGTATGTATATATGAATATGTGAGAGAGGGACATGATTGATTTCATAGATTTCACATTACTTCGATCACCAATTGAGCTACCCCTTTAAATTAAGATCTATTTTACCTTATAAATTAAAATAGTGTTTTTGTAACTATATTTAAATTTAATTAATAAGCACATAAAAGCTTTAATACTTACAATATAACAATATTTTTAACCATGGATATTCACATCCACTTTACCATGGATATTATTAACTTGTAAATAGACATTGTTACAATACCATGGCTCATCATTACCACACTTCCAAAAACCATCTCTCATTTCATAATCAAAATAATTTGTAAATATTTTATTTGAATTTAATTTTATAACATTTTTCAATTAGATATAAAAGCAAAAATATCATAATTACTTTTGAGATATCTAAACCCTCTACCACATTAAAATATATAAGATATAAATGGTACCAAAATTAAGATCCATTTTACCATATAAATTAAAATAATAATTTTGTAATCATATTTAAATTTCATTAATAAGCACATAAAAACTTAATATTTGTAATATAACAAGATTTTTAACCATGATATTCACCTAGACTTTACCATAGATATTATTAACTTGTAAATAGGCTTTGTTACAATACCATGGCCCATCAATACCACATGCCCAAAAACCATCTCCCATTTCATAATCAAAATATTTTATTATTTTATTTTTTAAATTTAATTTTATTACAGTTTTGTGCTAGAGACACTCCAACATAACATGAAAGAGATGGTAATCCCTTGTTATGCTATATTATCTAAACATTTTGAAACTCTAAATCCGAAAATTAACATAAAAAATAAAATAATATTTAATTAAGAACACTTTTTGACTATAGTGAAATACATTTAAAAAAAATAATAAAATAAAATAAGAATACTAATAATTATAATTTTTAATTTTTATAATTAAATCTGGGGATAAATTTCATCTTAATTTCAAAATTTATTAAGCTTAAAGTGTAAAATTTTTCTTTAATTTTGTAATAAAAAATAATTTTTTTTATCTTTCTCCAAATATAAAATTAAAGTTAAAATAATACTTTACACTAGAAAAATCTGTGCTCACATGATTCAAAACAAGACATTACCAACTAAAACCCTTTTGTGAGCGATAGGTGGGGATTTTATCGCTATCAAAATTGCTTTACCGTGGGATCCCTGGAGTCGATTTTGGTAGGAAAGATCCTTGTCATGCGGTATATGGGGTCGAGTTGGGGTGGCGTGCTCTGAGCATGAATCAATGAGTACGAAGTGTGGGCGGTGGGGAAGCCATGATGGCCTAAGTGAATCTCACGTAGAACGTACAGGCACTTTTCGTTTATGCCCACGCCCTCTCATCACGTTGACTTTAAAAAATATATATTTATATATAATATATATAGTGGTGTGGAGTGACATGTTCATCCATGGATTTTTTTAGCACTAGAATCATGAGAAAGGAGTATTTTCTATGGCATAGAGACAATATTTTTGATAGGTTGTATGGAAATTGACACAAATAGTAAGGAGTTAAAAGATTTTGTTATGGAGAAGTTTTCTAAAAAGGTAGGGGAAAAGAGAAATTTAACCCTACCTGTGATCTACAACGGAAAAGGTTCTTATTGCTCAATTAAGGACCAACTAATATCAATTTCGGTGTGAAACAACTCAAATAAGGACCAACTTATATCAACTTAAGTGTGAAACAAAATGGTGGAAAAGGCCTAAAGAAGCTTGGGAAGAACGGTGTGTACATTTTGCACGTCTCGGCTGTGGAATCGGAAAAACATTTCATTTTGGAATGTGATGCATTCAAAGACATTAGAGAAAGTTATGAGAACATGTTAGCATCATTTCTTGGCATTGTTTTTTTAGCGAGGGGATTGTTGGAAGGTTGGGCCAACGCATCATCAATTTGAATCGGAAAAGGATTGAATTGTAAAAATCTAAAAACAGGGAACTAATGGTCTCATAGACTATTTTGTTGGAAGGTTGGGCCATCTCATCATCAATTTGAATCAGAAAAGGATTGAATTGCAAAAAGCCAAAAACAGAGAACCAATGATGTCATAGACTATTTTTAGTCTCATGAACCTTAAAATAACATTTCATTTCATTTATAAATTTTCGAGTTCTTGAAAAAAATTTAAAACACAATCAAGAGGAAGTTGATTCAAAGTCTTGGAGTTTTTAGAAAAATTGTAAAAAGTTTAGGAAAATCTTAAAATTATTGGAAAAAATTTAAAAGTTTCTTTTTTCCCATCACTTTTGAAAAAAACAGAATTATTCAAATAGATTAGATTATACGCTTCATATACAAATTGATTTTTCTTTATGAAGGGAAATTTGCGTTTTGCAAGCCCTTACTATTGTCTTAATAATATTATTATATCCCTACAATAATGGCAGGTTGAATATTGTGATGGTTGTATTTAGTAATATTATTGAGTTTTTATTTTAATAATATTATATAAATATATCATATATGATTGTATAATATTTTATAGAAGTTTAAAAATTAATTAATTAAAATAGTTTTTTGAAAATTAAAATTATTTATAAAATTTTTAAAAGATCAGAAATTTGTAATCTTCTGATTTGCGTTAAATAGTTAATAAGCAAATTTTTTTTAATAGAACTTTAAATTTTCATAATTATCAAAAAATAAAAATATATATTAAAAATATAAAGTGTGAGAACTATAATCATTGTTTACACTAATAGACCCTGAGTTAATGCAGAAGCCATTAAGTGAAATTATAATAGGTTAAATTTGAGAGCTATTCATATTACTGTTATCAGTTTTAGTTTAAGGATTATGTTTTTTTGCTTTAAAAATTATGGAAATTCTGGTTATATTTTGAAAAAAAATCTTGTAAGAATTTTTGTAAATATAAATAAAAACTATAAAAATTCATAATTTTAAGTGTTGTAAAAGTTTTTGATGGTACTGAATCCATTTCCACAATTTGACCACTTTTAACTATCCGAACAAATCCAAACAAATCTTCTGCATCGCATCGTCTCATATAAATTATGTTTATTATGATTTAGGTTAAAAAAGTTTTAATTAAAGAAAAATTAGTCCATAATATAATTTTTATTATTTTTGATTTGATAAATAGTGACATCTAGATTTAAAGCATTTAACATTTTAGCTTAGTTATGTGAGTTTTTCATTAACTCAAATATATTATAATGATGGATCTTCAAATTTTTTCAATGTTTCAATATATGTGATGATGAACTTTAATATCACAAAACACCAAAACCATAGATTAAAAAATTGTATCATCTTACCAGCGCCATTTACATGGAATTGCAAGCTCGACCTTGATTTACATGGAATTACTTCATTATTATCCACCTTTAATGTTGTTATTGAACATCACATTAAGAAAGTGTACATGGGCTTTCTCATTTGGAGAGAAGTACACATACATGTCAATGATTGATGTTTATTAGTGCTTTTCTGGTTCAATAGTAAATCCACCCACACAAAATCCCAATTGCCTGGTCAATACAATGGAATTATGTAAGTTGTCGCTTCTACTTCCACTGCACTTAATTCTTCAAACAATTTTATCATATGGATATCTTTGTATTTTGGTAATTTGATATAAGCGAAGCCAAATAGGTTTTAAAAGTAATTTTAAACTATTTTTTGTTTCATATTGATGTAGGAGCATCCAGCTTTGAGGAGGCAGAATGAGGTTGACAGGCTCAGAGAAAATCAGAACACACAGTCACTACATATAACTGGACAGGGGTCAAAAACCTTGTCGGTTATTTTATTTCATTTACTTGTTTTATTTACTTTTTTAGAATGCTGATAGGATTCGGTTAAATTAGTTCATGCACTGATTCTGTCTTAGTTGGGAATTAGGAACAGAAGCATAACTGTTAGTTAATTAATTTTCTTTTAAAGCAATGTATTAGTTATAGACAGTTAGATAAAATAGTTGCCCAAATCTGTTGGGACAGTTCCACTGAGAAAGAACAGTTAGGTTCTTCGAGTTTAAAAGGTAGTAGGGGTATGATGGAAAGAGATTCCTCTCGCTGACGAAAGAAACAAAAAAAAACTACAGTCATTTCCAAATAGATTTTTTATGATTGATTCGTTCCTTTAATCATCACTGTAATAGTCTATTTTCTTGCAACATAATAAAAATTACTGTACAATCAAAATCGTATTTGATAGAAAAGACAGATATAATTCACAAGTGGAGCAGGCGTGACAGTCGACACACTGTCTGAAAGAGCACATATAAGGACGCACACACACAGGCCAATACCGGACGAAAGCATAGTAGCGGACGCTGGCAGTTAAGATATCTTCATACATAGGAAACAGAAGTTTGTGCACACGAATAGAAGAATCACAGGTATTTCCACAAGAACCCCTCAATTAATTAACCAGAGAGTAAATTGCCGTAGCATAGTAAGCTAATACTGTAACATTTCATAAGATTGCATAAACCCTTACACGCTGTTCAGAACATCTAAAAAATCCGTGCATTGTAACAAAACAAAATCAGAACTTAAGAACAGAACTCGAATTACAAATTTGACATTTGAGCAGCCAAGATACAAGTAACAGCGTCTGAGAAATTGGCATAGCCATAACGCGACTGAGCGTTTCATTATTCAAAATAACCAGTACAGAAAGGGGGTTTCAAAACCACGACAACCCAGCTCACCAAATGACTGGGTAACGACATAACAAGAAGGGTTTAGCAGAACCAGAAGTCCAAGCCTCAGAACGAAGAGCCAACGGTTGAAATAATACATTGCAAGTCGGGAAAACTAAAAACCAGGAACCAGTGTATAAGTACAAAGAGCTACTCTGTCCAAGGAAGAAAACCCAACAAAATCTCATTGCTCAAGCGATAACAGTGACCTACAAGAGTCTACAGAACCTCTACAGAACCTCTAAAGACATGTGAATGTGGAGAACACTACCCGTTTAACGAAGGCGAGCAAATACAGTGAATGCTAAGATAGCCGAGACCACCGAGCCGCGTCTAACAATAGAGCCGAGTCACCTACGGTGCAAAGGAGCACAAATTAGTGCAAGACACAGGCGTATTTAAGCAACTAACTACAAAACTGAATAAGATTGGAGCGAAATGTTACCTGGCATCGAAGGGACAGGGTTGCGAGAACAAGCCACCATGGAAGCCTGAAGAACAGTGGCAGAATACGTTAGAACTGGGAAAAGAAAGGTTAAAACAATTCAAAAGGAACCTGAGCTTACCTTATAGTGAGGCCAAGGCGTGTGAACTTGAACAACGACCTGTAGCAGAACGATTCCAGTGGTTAAGCGACAGAGATAGCACTGGAACAAATAATAAACCCTACCCAAATGAACATAAAGCAATATTGTAATTGTACAGAGCCGAGGGTCTCCTTTGAACACATTTAAAGCCTACCTCCATAGAGTTACAGTGCCAGAAACAACCATAACAGAACCAGGTTGACCACCAAAAACCATAGAGGAACGAAACCCGCGGAGCAGAGCTGAAACCGAATAATGGAAAGTGCACAGTGAAAATGAAAGGGTCGACAAAAGGACGCGGGATGATATAGGAATGAACCGGCGGATGTAGGTTACGAAACGGTAACACAGGTCACAACCCTAAACCCATATACCGAAACAAGTACCATTGCCATAAAGTCAACATAAAGGTTTGCAGGACGGCCAATCCTATCATCGGGATATTTCGAGAACGACGGGAGGATATTTTCAAGAAAGGCGGGACGCCATCACATATTTTTTTGGGTAATTAAGAAAGAAAAAAGAAAAAAAAGTTATTTTAACGTTTATGAAGTTAAAGATAGTTTGTGGGACAAATTGCTTCTTCATTTGCTTGATGTATTGGACCCTTTTTCTATGAAGCCTCACAATAAATTCTCTCTCAACAAACACCTCGCTAAATATATTATCCCAAGAGCTAGCTGCTAGTATATCTGCCTAACTTTCCTTGTTGTCTTTGAAGGCCTCACATTCTAAAATGAAATGTTTTTTTGTCTTCGGTTTTCCAAAAGAACAAAAAAATGCATACTCTTTCCTCCCACACTTCTTTGGCCTTTTCCAGTGCCTTGTTTCACAAGGGAGTTGATGAGAATTAGTCCTTAACTGAGCAATAATAATTTTGACTCTCCAAGAGATATTGGCCTCTATGTATGCTTTTGGTTGATGACTATGAGTGAGATTAAACACTTCAATATAATACTTTTTCTTTCTTCCTAGCTCCTTATCCCAAGTACGCTTGTGGAACTTATCAATAACAAAGACTTTTATCTCTTCGCTGTTTATGGGACATGAGTTCAAGCAAATACCCCATTTACTAAAGTCTTGTTTTTGTTGCACAATATGTCATTAAACTCAACCTTAGGCCATCTACCCTCTTCCATTTGCTCAATTTTTTGTAAATATCTTATGACTCACACCATAGCAATTGATTTAATCAGAGCAGCCCCTCTTTCACTTAACAAGGTATCATAAGGAACTGCACTTTTAATCTTGAGTTTGTTTGTAATCAAAGGCTTCTGAATTTTCTCAATTTGTTTCCACTACATGTTGGATGTACTGTTAGCCCATAGTTCACAACTATAGAGAACCCCCGAATCACTAGAAGCCCAAAAAAAGTTTGAGTGATTTTCCAATCCCATAACTCCACCTCTCTACACCTATTTTGAAAAGCACAAAAAGCTTTCCAACCCCCATTTTTTTTCTTTGTACAACCATCATAACTTAAATTTTTGTTAAAGTCAATTCCGAAATATTTGTAGTCTATAACTTCTTCCAAAATATTACCTTCAAAATAAAACTTACACGGATTATATTTTCTTGCTAAAGGCTTCTTAATATTAAAAACAAAACATCGATTACACCAAAAAAAAAAAAAAAACTCCTCCCTCAATTATGAATTAGAAATATGAATACACTTTCTTGTAAAGGATGAGAAAGGAAACTCTCTCTCCAGCTACCCAAGCAAGGAATATAACCTGTCTTGTGAAGCGCTAGTTTGTGAATCTATGTCAACCCACTACTGCCCTCAATTCGAAGTTTTGTTATTGACCATATAAGACTCTCTGCCAACCATCCTCCTCCTCCAAAGTTCAGATATTCTTTTTATCAATGGTTAATCATTACAATTTACCGGTAATTTTTAAATTTCGAAAAATTCAAACCAGAGGATCATACTCATACTTATTAGTGTAATCCTGACTTGCATTACTCTTTTTATTTGTTCATAGTAAAACAACGGGAATCAAACATTCCAATCTTTTAATTAGCTTAAATAGAGGAATACTTCTGTGGTACTCGTAACTGCTTAACCAGGTGTACTGAAAAATCTAAATAATATGATATATAACTAATTTTTTAAGAAATTCTTAAAACAAAAATGTTTTAATGATACAAAATTAATTATAGTTAAATTGTTTATTGGAAAATTCAATTTTAATTTAATTGGTTTATTAAGTAAATGAGTATATATTATCTATTATTATTTTTATTTAAAGCATTTAAAACAATTAAATGGAATTTATAAAAGAGAAATTTATTATTATTTTATATGTTTTTAGATTTTAAATTATTGGAGTAATTTTTCAAAGATTTTATTAGGTAGATTTAGCTCAAAATCTAGCAAGATTTCTTTTAAATGTTAATCTTGAGTTTTGTTTTTAGAACTCAGGTGTTTTAAATGTTTTTCAAGGCATTGAATTCATATATGCATTCAAAAATGCATTTTAAACAATGAAAATTCACAATCTTTTCAAGTAATTTTATCGTAAGATTTAGACAAAAAACAAAACATCTTATTAGTTAGATTTTTCTTTTTAATTTTACTATTTTAATTTCTTTCTAAATGAAGTTTTATTAATAATATTTTTCCAGTTTGTGTTATTTTGCATATAATATTATTTTAATAAAAATATACTTTATTTTTAATTAACAAATTAATTTGTGACTTTCAATTTTTTAAATCTCAAGCTTTAATAGATTATTTTTCAAAATATCATTATTTTACTTATTTTATTAAAACAAATAAAATTTGTGACTTTCAATTTTTAAATCTCAACTTTATAGATTACTTTTCAAAATTCAATACATAATCTTCAATAAAAAAAACTTGTTACTTTACAATTATGCTTTTAACTATTTTAAAATTCAAAGATTAAATGTTCCAAATGCTAGTCACCACTTGATATTCTTTATAAAGTATAACTTTTCACATTTTTGAGATCCTATGCGGTTATCGCAATTGCTAGAAAGATGCCAAAAAATGAATTAGTTGGGCTCAATCAAAAACAACTTTATGAAGGATTATGAAGCTATTGGAAATCTTAAAAAGAACAAATATGTGAGCAAAATGCCTTTAAAAAACTTACAACAAGACTAATACGACTTGTGAAAGAAAGGACAAAAGTAGTTCACATGATTTCAGGGTTACCACAAATTTCATAAGGGTTACTTTCGCAGAGTTGTACAATGTTCACAAATTTTCCAATTATTATTATTTTTTTTTAATATT
>APFE031683823.1:0-10228 GCA_000404065.3 Pinus taeda
CTGTAGAAACAACGATTACCAAAAAGGCTTTATTATTGTCGTCCAGAACTTTCTTAAGGAAATAAAATTGACTTCCTCTCACCACGAGCCAGCTTGTTCAGCAAAAGTATAAATCTAGTGAATGACGGTGTCATAATTTGGCCACCAAACCAAGACATTGTTCTTTAGAGAATAAAAAAGTAAAAGTGTCAAAATGGATTTTTCTCTGAATAGTTGTAAACACTTAGGCAGGATAAAGGATCATTACTGGTTAATGGTAACCCTATCGAGGCTATGGACGCCTGCTGGCAGCAGAGGCTCTACCTGCGACAAAGAAGCATATTTGAAAAGGACTGTTATACAGAGAAGACTTTATTTTAATTTTTATTCAAGAACAAGTAAGGGTTGGTGTAAATACAAGAACAAGCTAAGAATACAAGTAAATAGAAAGGAGTTGAAATGAAATATCATTGATAGTTTGAAGTATAATATGTTTATCTTTCTATAATAAAGTTTAAGTTTTCTGAGAATTTTTTTTTATTATTTTTAGAAGTTTGAAAAACGTCAAAAGAGAGTCAGAGATAACTGGTTCTCCCAAGTGAATAGCCAATTGTTGTGGCCAGCAACAACCCCCCCCCTTTTCCATTTAAGTATTTGTCCAAATACTAAATGAATAGGGGACCCCTAGTTTAATTTTGAGAAAAAATCAAATTTTCCTTCTTCAAAATAAAGATACCATCGCAGGCTTAAAAGCGGTCTTTCAAATATTTTAACCTAAGTCTACGATGAGGAAAAGGTCTTTAAGAAATTGCATTAAAGCGCAAGGCCCCCCAACGTTAAGCCTAACGTCGCGTCGCAATGAATAATGTCCATAAGGAAAAACCTCAAAATCTGCCGATCTGTGATAACGCCGATCGCAAGATCGCACATCGTAGAAATGAAATGGAAATACTTAACAAACATCAAACTCCTGCGACCCGCGATGTTGCGACCTGTGATATTGTGATCGTCACGATGACACATTCTGCGATCTGGCGATTTGTGATAAGCGCGCCTTGCGATGGCACGATCCTTGATAGAGCATAAAGCGAATCATGAATCATTTAATCGCAAATCCTTCGGGCACACCATTCAAAGATAGACCACTTACCATAATCTGACTCCAAATCATGTGCTTTTAATGATAGTAAGTGGATTAGTTGTCAGTTATTTAATGAGATAAAGACGCGTGCTTTGCTAAAGAATTGTTTCACGTATGGTGGCATATTTAGTATATCGGTTGCATTTAAAACTCTCCCATCACCTTTCTCAATCAGTCATTTCCACCTCGCTCGTAATCTGCAGGAACTAGGAGATAAGAAGATTCAAAAAGCCGAATGCAGGAGCAAATGGGAAAGAAAAATAAAGCCCAAGGCATCAAGGCGAACGAAAAGGCAAAGGAGATGGCGCCCCTGTACACAGACAATGCATGCAACAGAGACGCAGGAATTTTGACCTGGGAAGGCATGTATAGGCTACTGGAGGAGGAAAATCCCAGAGTAATGAAGGTCGATAGCGTCGCGGGATCACCAAACTCTTCCGAGGCATCCTTAGAAGAGTTGGCTTGTTCATTTCTTCATCGAATAGCAGCTAGACCCAAGATATTGTCGTATACAGATATGATCAAATGGATACTTGACAATGCAGAGTTACAAGGCAGACAATTCAAAGCTCCAGGGCATGGGCTCATAGGATAATTCGCCGCGCAAGACTTAAAGCTTATGTATCATCTTCCAGAGCCTCAAACGACCTACAACACGCAATTTGTCAAGAAATTTGCACCAGAGAACCCAAACCTGGCAGAAACCACTAAAGAATGGACCAGAAGAGAGGAGCCGCTAAAAAAGGATAAAAATGGTATGTATAGCACTGGTTCTCTCACCTCTCCATATTGTTTTGCTACGGCCATGCTGTGTAGGCTGTTTGGGATGCCAGATATAAATAAATTTTCGTCTGAATGGCTACCACTCATAGATGCTGCCACAAATGCCGATCTCGTGGATTGGGCCAAAATATTTTCTGATAATTTATTCACTGCTGTCATGAATTACCATTCTAAGAGATCCTTGTCACAAAGGGTCTATCCTCCATTTTATCTGTCTGCTTACATTATGGATTCTATTTGCTATGTATCTAAATTTTCAACTATGGGTTGGAAATGGACTACCCAGGACCCGTCACCTATTCATGTTTACCACAAAGTATTATGGGATTCACAGTTTGCCCCTCACTTCTATCAGATTTGCCACGGGCTCATTTTACCTCTATATAGGATGATGTATGGTGAAGAACCCCCGAGGTGCTCACCCGAAGCGCAAATAGACATCATCCCCGTCACAAGATGGTTCGGGGAAGAATTGTTCACTTATATCAGAGTATTTGGGAGCACTGTACCTCCACATGACCTACCTCTGTATGTACCCGACAAGCTTTTGGCTAGGGAAATTGCCTATCAGACTTGCTCGGAAGGCGGCCTAACCAAAGAGTTAAAAGACAAGAAGAAGGCCATATGGCCTCAGTTTCCTGTAGCTTGTGGGGCCCTCTCATTGTTCGATGTAGGACATGCTTTTGCCGAAGTAGGGAATGTGACATCCCTACAATTATTTAAATTCCCCGCTCGACCTTTTGACCTAAATAATGTTGCCCATGATTTCACTATAAGTGTCAGAATAAAAGTGTTCACCGGAAAGAAAGATTTATTTGATGACTTGTTTCAAAATAAAAGTTCATTCTAGGAAGTCTTGCGAGAAGCTAAGTAAAGGTTATCCCCAGATGACCTCGAAAGATTTTTGTTATTCAGAGAAAGAAGGCTAGCCAGCATTCCTCTAGAAAAGCTGCGACCGCTCGCCAGAGAGCCTACTCCAAGTGTCAGCCTCAGCAGAAACTCCACTACTTCCAAATCCAAATCTGACACTGTCCAAGGAACACCGGAACGTTCTAAAAAGTCTGCAAGCTACCAAGCGAAAGTCGAAGAAGCAGCCAAGGATGCTGCTCAGTCAAGTGCAATGTCGCAACTGCAAGTTATCGCTTCCCCACCAAGAGATGTCCCTCCTCCCATCATTAAATCACCACTCGTCACGACAGAACTCGATAAAGAGTGGGAAAACTTCAACGAGCTAATCAGCCTTGAAGGGCAAGTCCCAAGAACAGCTGTGAGCGATGCACAGGTAACACAGGAAATGGTTTCAACCATGGTCGGTAGTGTCTCAGAAACGGAGCATAGTGATATCGCTCCGCCTTCTGAAATTCTACTTAGTGTAGAGAAAATTCCCCCACTGGATGTATTCTATAGTCCTCAACATAAAGTAGTGGTGAGGAGACAAAGAAAGAAGAGAAAGCTGGAGAATACGCTGTCAGAGGACGCTGAACATTTAGACGTCTTATGGAAAGACCCTAACAACAACCCGACAGAAAATCTCACGAAGTTATCTTAAATCGCAGGAGCATACGCTTCTGCGACTATCGACAAAGCATCGGAAGTTCAGCAACTGTTGAGGGAGCAAGAAAACCAAATACAGCTACTACAGGAAAAGCTACAACAAGCCAATTCCAGTAATGAAGCGTCCAAACAACTTGAGAAACTACAAGAAGATTTTCGGCAAATGCAGATAAATTATCAGAAAAGCCTAGACAAAAAGGGAAAGAAGTTGCAAGCTTTACAGGAAATACACAAGGACGAGCCCAAGCTTTCCGAATTCATTTCAGAGTCTACTAGCTTAAATGAGCAACTTCTGCAGCAACAAGAAGAGTTGGGACGAAAAATATCGCAGTGGAGTCACTATTGCGAGCTGAGCGACAAACTCACCAATCAAGTGACAAACCTGCGAAGTGACTACGACCAGGTTGACAGATGAGTGACAGAGTATATAGCTTGGCAGAATGGAGAGGAAGGGAATAGAGAAAATGCACCCAGAATAAACGAAAGCCATAAATAATTTCTCTTTAACAAATGGGACGATCAAATCAAGCAGGCAGAACAGGCGGTAGAGGCAACGAGGACACAGGCAAGTGTTCTTATAGACTGTGTAAATGAAAATTTACACAGAGCCAACTTAATCACAGAAACCACCCCGGGATACCTACCAAACAAGTCACGAATAGAGGCAGAATGGAAAGAGAAGGTGCATGAAAAGGGAAAAGCGATCCAGGCTTTGAACAGGTTGAATTGGGAGTGCTATTGGGCATACTTAGTCAAGCCACACAGTCAATGGATGACTATGAAATGCATCACAAACTCAGCAGAGAAAGTAGTGCCAGCTCTCATAGATTGCGTTTTCGCAGCCCAGCTCAGCGCAGAAGTCGGCCAACCGACTCTTCTCAAATCCATGTTGAACACTTGCAGTTTCAAAGACCAAATTCAGAAATAACTTATTTTTAGTAGTTTGCTGTTTCTTTTTGTTTAGATTAGAAAAAGGACGGTCATTTGAGAACCGTATCCTACAATTTTGTAAAAACACTATTATTATATTTAGGAAGTAGTATTTTAACCCTTCTCATGCATTTAGAGAAGGATCCAGAGATTTGTCAAAAACTTATCCTCAGAACATGCACTTCTGCACCCTCAGAGGAGGTTTTGATGAATAGATGGATCGAGATTTATTTTACTTGCATTTTGATATCTGCTACTGATGTTGCACTTCTGTACTCTTGGTAGATTTTAGAACAAGTAGAGATAGATCGTTTTTTGCTTGAAGCTTATGGGTAGAACTAGTCATAAATGGTACTTTTATCTCTTGGCAATGTCTGCTTATACTCTTTAAGTGATTTACAGTTTCAGTTGTTTATGTGTTACTGCATGAATATATGGGTTATCATTTGGCACTTTTGTACGGTGGAGTTATATTGTTTATGTGTGACATATGAATGGCTTATTATGCGATATATTGTTCACAACTGTTTTGCCTAACTTCTTATGCAAAGTGGTTTATCTTTAATGATTTCTATTCTTATGATAGCTGAATGATCTTTATTACCAGTTATTATTTGAAATCTTTTTTAGATTGCATAATAGGAGATATATACCTCGGGTTAGTGTAGATTAGATGTATTCTTTCTCATTAGATTACAATAGCATAGAGTTAATTTAAAGAGTCTGAATTAGATTAGCTTTAAATTCCTCTTAGATCAGCATAGTCCAAACTCTACACACACACACACCCAAGGTCGGGAAACTGGTCCCGTCATCCCCAGTCGGACCCGCTATACCAAACGGATAAGGAGCTGCCAACCAAGGTTCGGACCGGGTGGGTATCCCCCTTGTTGTCCACCCGATTTTCGGGGCTTCAACATATTTGGCGCTAGAAGGAGGGCTGAACATAGTGTCTGTTGGAATGATCTTCAAATCGTAACATTTGAATCTGGATGGCTACTCACAGACTTCCCATTTGGAGCTGCATCCATGTTCCTACCTCTTCCAACACTCCACCTGAAGTGGTAAGACTCTTGCCTCAGGTAAAATTCAATGGTAAGAATAACTCTTCTGCTTTTAATCATGCTCTTCAGTTTATTCAAGGAATTTCAAGTTATGATATTCCAAGAATTGATGAAGGCATTTTATACAGGATTTGTACTCTTACACTCACGGCGGAAGCTAGAAAATGGTGCAGAAACCTCCCAGTTGCATCAATCCACAGCTGGGACCAATTCGCCAAGATTTTTATTCTTGAATTTGATTGTTATGACTATGACCAGGTATATGATGAAATTGATCATCTCAGAGAAAACGATGAATCTATTAGGGATTTTAAGATGCGATTTCATTTTGATTGTCTAAAATACGATACAGAAAGTGAACTCATAGATGAAGAATCTTTAGATTATGCTGAACATTCCCTGCCTCCTATATCTGATCAAGAAGAAATTAGTCTGAGTTTTGTCTCTTTTCTTTCTAATATGAACGAGAATTCCAATTTGAATATGCAAATTGCTCATAATGAGAAAAGCCCTCAAAGCCTAGGAGTTATCCATACTCTAATACACGAAGACAAAAGCGAAGACGATGGAGGGAAACCTGCCTTGGAACCAGGAGATGACTTTGATACGAGGTCAGATGATCTCGTTGCAAGTCAACAGATGCAGACGCCAAGGTCAGAACAACAAACTATTTTTCTTTCAGGAAGTATCAGCACACAAAGGTATGATCTAAAACCCGATGTCTATATTGAATCTGATGAACGAATATTTTTTCATGATGATAATCTTAAATGCGTTGCATCAGAATCACACTTCTCTCTTTACCCTGATGTTTTTAATCATGATAAATTTTCCCCTCTTAACAGTAAAGATGTTTCAAAAAACACAGAGGATAATTCAAAAAAGTCATCATTAGATTTTCAAAATAAAGAGGTAGTTAGACAACATCCCTTGATTCTTTCCAAGCAAGGAACATTTGAATCTCCTTGTCCGAAGATATATGAACAAAAGGAAGAATCTAGGGAAACTTGTAAAATTAGTTATGATGGTTGCTTTGCCAACGATGATGTTATCAATTTACCTCAAGTAACCCATCAAAGCTCAAAAAATGAGAGATATTATAATTCGGAAAACATATCATTCAATCCTCATTTTGAGCCCAAAGATCATTCGCCTGATTTTACTGACCAAGACGATCTCCCGATCTATGATTCATACCTTGAAGAAACCCCCATGCCTATTTATAATCATAATCTATCTTCTGTTTCACATGACCTGGCGAGTTCTTGTGAACAACAAATTTTACAAGCTTATCCCAGTTGTGTTGTAACTTTATTTATACAATTTTTTTTTTTTTATTATTGTTCCCACTTGCACTCATCTTGTAAAAAATCGGATTGCGTTTTAAATTTTCAGTTTTTTGATAGATTATTCTGGTATAACCAACACCTTATCAAAGAGCATCCAAAAGACGAGCTACCTTTGCGGAAAGCCGAGCTATGTCAAGGATGTACATAACTTCCTCCATTACAAGATCATCAAGATATAACAGAAATTCATCCTTATTTCTATGATCCAATAGATACCCAGTTGGAAGGAAGATTTTGCGAGAAAGGAATTTCGGATAAAATTCCAACTGGAGTTATGCATTCCTATTCCGCATCCAACGTTAACATCCCAAGGAAAATTCTGTTCTTAACACCAACGTTGGAGAGCTGCATACGTATAGGAGTAAAAATGAGAAAGTGGCTCTATTGGAAATATCATTTCACCTAGTCAAATTTTTGTATAAAATTAGAGTAGGAGTAGGAGTAGTTTAGTTAAGTAGTTAGGTTTATTTTTGAGTAGTTGATAGTCAAAATAAGAAAAGAAGATCATCCCTATTGTCTACCTGACCCTAGGGAATGTCTACCTCTCACATCGTTAAGTTTTTCCCATGAATAAAGTTTGCTTTGGTTAACAGCATTCGACGTTTACGAAAGGCACCTTTTTCTCTATCAGGATTTTGAACTTCTGCTTCTATGAATGACAAATATTTTTCTTTGAAACTTGATCTTTATTATCAATAGAAATTTAATCCAGATATGATATTAGTTTCAACTCCAAAAAAAGACTGAAGAAAGTAATCTCAGCGAAGCAATTGTTTTACGTCAGTACAATGAAAGGCATCAATAACAAAATGAAGAATCCCTGTAGAAACAACGATTATCAAAGAAGCTTTATTATTATCGTCCAGAACTTTCTTAATGAAAGAAAAGTGACTTCCTCCCTGCCAAAAGAAATCGCAGCATTCAGGGAAGCAATCCAATGAAAACACTATATCTCAAAGAATAAGAGGTCTCATCACAAGCCGACTTATCATCATCACATATATTATAACTTGCTGACTTTGCCAAGACTGTCCACCAAAACAGGGCAACGACTCAAGATTGTTGCAATCAAAAGACAGGGGGTCTCATCACGAGCCAGATTCTTCAGCAAAAGTATAAATCTAGTGAATGACTGTGTCATAATTTGGCCACCAAACCAAGACATAGTTCTTTAGAGAATAAAAAAAGAAAAAGTGTCAAAATGGGTTTTTCTCTGAATAGTTGTAAACACTTAGGCAGGATAAAGGATCATTACTGGTTGATAGGTAACCCTCTCGAGGCTATGGACGCCTGCTGGCAGCAGAGGCTCTACCTGCGACAAAGAAGCATATTTGAAAAGGACTGCTATACAGAGAAGACTTTATTTTAATTTTTTTTCAAGACCAAGTAAGGGTTGGTGTAAATGCAAGGACAAGCTAAGAATACAAGTAAATAGAAAAGAGTTGAAACGAAATATCATTGATAGTTTGAAGTATAATATTTTTATCTTTCTATAATAAAGTTCAAGTTTTCTAAGAATTTATTATTATTATTTTTAGAAGTTTGAAAACGTCAAAAGAGAGTCAGAGATAACTGGTTCTCCCAAGTGAATCGCCAATTGTTGTGGCCAGCAACAACCCCCCCTTTTTCATTTAAGTATTTCAAAATACTAAATGAATAGGGGACCCCTAGTTTATTTTTGAGAAAAATCAAATTTTCCTTCCTCAAAATAAAGATACCATCGCAGGCTTAAAAGCGGTCTTTCGAATATTTTAACCTAAGTCTACGATAAGGTAAAGGTCTTTAAGAAATTGCATTAATGCGCAAGGCCCCCCAACGTTAAGCCTAACATCGCGTCGCAGTAGGTAATGTTCATAAGGAAAAACCTCAAAATCTGCCAATCTGCGATAACGCCGATCGCAAGATCGCACATCGCAGAAATGAAATGGCAATATTTAACAAACATCAAACTCCTGCGACCCGCGATGTTAAGACCTGCGATATTGCGATCGCCCCGATGACACGATCTGCGATCTGGCAATTTGTGATAAGCGCGCCTTGCGATGGCACGATCTTCGATGTAGCATAAAGCGAATCATGAATCATTTAATCGCAAATCCTTCGGGCACGCCATTCAAAGATAGACCACTTACCATAATCTGACTCCAACTCATGCGTTTTTAATGATAGTAAGTGGGTTAGTTGTCAGTTATTTAATGAAATAAAGACGCGTGCTTTGCTAAAGGATTGTTTCACGTAAGGTGGCATATTTAGTATATCGGTTGCATTTAAAACGCTCCCATCACCTTTCTCAATCAGTCATTTCCGCCTCGCTTGTAATCTGCAGGAACTAAGAGATAAGAAGATTCAAAAAGTCGAACGCAGAAGCAAATGGGAAAGAATAAAGCCCAAGGCTCCGAGGCGAAGGAAAAGGCAAAGGAGATGGCGCCCTTGTACACAGACACTGCATGCAACAGAGACGCAGGAATTTCGACCTGGGAAGGCATGTACAGGCTGCTGGAGGAGGAAAATCCCAAAGTAATTAAGGTCGATAGCGCCGCGGGATCACCAAACTCTTCCGAGGCATCCTTAGAAGAGCTGGCTTGTTCATTTCTTCATAGAATAGCAGCTAGACCCAAGATATTTCCGTATACAGATATGATCAAATGGATACTTGACAATGCAGAGTTACAAGGCAGACAATTCAAGGCTCCAGGGCATGGGCTCATAGGATCATTCGCCGAGCAAGACTTAAAGCTCATGTATCATCTTCCGGAGCCTCAGACGACCTACAACACGCAATTTGTCAAGAAATTTGCAGCAGAGAACCCAAACCTGGCAGAAACCACTAACGAATGGGCCAGAAGAGAGGAGCCGCTAAAAAAGGATAAAAATGGTAAGTATAGCACTGGTTCTCTCACCTCTCCATATTGTTTTGCTGCAGCCATGCTGTGCAGGCTGTTTGGGATGCCAGACATAAATAAATTTTCGTCTGAATGGCTGCCACTCATAGACGCTGCCACAAATGCCGATCTCGTGGATTGGGCCAAAATATTTTCTGATAAATTGTTCAATGCTGTCATGAATTACCATTCTAAGAGATCCTTGTCACAAAGGGTCTATCCTCCGTTTTATCTGTCTGCTTACATTATGGATTCTATTTGCTATGTATCTAAATTTCCAACTATGGGTTGGAAATGAACTACCCAGGACCCGTCACCTATTCATGTTTACCAAAAAGTATTATGGGATTCACAGTTTTCCCCTCACTTCTATCAGATTTTCCACGGGCTCATTTTACCCCTATATAGGATGATGTATGGTGAAGAACCCCCGAGGTGCTCACTCGAAGCGCAAATAGACATCATCCCTGTCGCAAGATGGTTCGGGGAAGAATGGTTCACTTATATCAGAGTATTTGGGAGCACTATACCTCCACATGTCCTACC
>APFE031683824.1:2414-22775 GCA_000404065.3 Pinus taeda
CCCCCAATTCATACAATGAATTCATTGATTCCTTTGTCCACCCTGTGATGACCATGCTCACTGGAACCCCTCCACCAAGAATCAGTCCTAAAATTAGGAGAGTCCATCTAAACATCAGTCATCATGTGGGAGATTGGTACCTGTACCAAAACCACACTGAAATCAAGATTTAAAAATGTGAGCTAGCCCCATACAAACTACCTAAATACCTCCCAGTGAGGTTATTTGCCCTGGAGTACTACAGGGAAATAATAAATTCAGATGAGGTAAACTTTGTTAAAGCCAAAAATAAAGCCCAGCTCAAAATCAAAGACCAAGTGGGTTCCTTTATTTGTAATAGCAGAGAAGATGGAAAGGAGGCAGACCTAATCCTTCAGAGATTAAAACTGAAACAAAGCTTCATATGGAGATATGATCCCTTGGACTTCATGTGCAAAAGAAGGTAGAAGAACAAGATGGCCCCCTATATCCATCACTGCATCCCTGAGATAGAAAAGTATGAAAACCAATTGCAATGGGTGGAAAACACTTTAGAGGACAAGGATAATGCAGAAGTTGTTATGGAAAACACATTATTAATCTAGAAAAACAACTTGATGAGGATTCTTTCCTATAGGTGCTAGAAGAATCGCAAGTGCCAAAAGAATCACAGATACCAGAAGAATCACAGGTGCCAGAACAATCAGAAGTACCAGAACTGTCAAAGGTGCTAGATCAAACAGACATACCAAAGAAAACAGATAGACTGGAGGCCACCATGAGTACCCCCTGTCTTACAAAATACTCTAAATGAGGAGAAAATCCTCAAGAGATATAGGGAAGGGACCACTACTTCAGAAGAGCAACATCACAAGCCTATGCAGAGACAACCTGGGCTAAGAGACAAAGAGTGAATCCTGTCTCTAAACAAGAATATACAAAGGAGACAGTTGAGCTTACAAGAACAGAAAGAGATATAAGAAGGCTTGCCACTCCATCTGGAGGCATCCTAGAATCTTCCACATCACACACTCAGATGTTGGAAAGGCAGCAAAGTATTGAAGTGTCTTCCTTCAGAATGCCAGCAGATAAATATCAAGACATAAAGGAAATATACAGAGAAATAAAGGCTAGAAATGAAAGGCTAAAAGCCCAAACCTATGCACAATATCTGAAAATGACCCCTACCAATCAAACAAGGCTTATGTTAGATTTTGATGTCAAGAGGGGAAAATGCAGATGAGCTTTATCAAACCAACCACTCAGCAGCCAAGGACAACAACAGATTTTAAGAGGGTGGATTTTGAAGTACTGGCAAGGGATATTCATCCCATTGACTAGATTTAGCTACAAAAGCAAATAGGGTAGATGATATACTCCACCTTAATAGGGAAAGCCATTGCTTCCCACCAACTACAAAAATATCTTAACAATATATTAGCACAGTTCCTGTTGGAGAAAGCATCCTCACAGGCTAAAGGTAATAGAATCAAGTCCTTAGAGGACTTAGTCATAGATTTGGGACACGATCCCAAAGATGTAAATGTTGCAGAGCAGCTAATCAAGAAGAAAAATGATGACATAGCTACACTCAAGAAACAACTAAATATACCCCAGTTGCATCATCCTCAGACACAGGAAGTCCTAGAGGCAAAACAAGGAAATGAAGAGCTCATGGACTTGGTCCTGAAACTAAATGATCAATTGAAGGAGACAGAGAAGGAGTTGGACACTTTAATTCAGTCGAAGCAAAGTGACATGGCCACAACTTCCAGAACTATCATTCCCATAGTATCAACAACAGTTCCTTCCACATTGGCAGCATCATTGGCAGCTACAGCTCCACCTACCACGACACTGACAATTACAATTGAGTCCAGTACAGCAGCAGGTACATCGACTAAGAAAGCAACAGAACTAGTAAAAGCCATGGAGGATATATCTATCCAGGCTACAGAGCTAAAGAGATTAAAGGAAAAATTGGCAAGTTTGGAAACTGACTATAAACTTGCCCATATTCAGCAAAGAGAAGAGACACAGAAGGCCCAAAGGATGGGTGAGAAAATCAAAGTCCTGGAGAGAGATTTGACACTGCAGAAGCCACTAGGACAGACTAAAGAGATGCTCTGGGCCAATATCATTGACTCTGTCAATGATATTTGGCCATCAATCCAAGTTATATTTGAGCAGACAAAATTAGTGAAGATAGCCACTAAAGCTATCCAAAAAGTAAGAGAAGAATTAGTAGACAAACCTTAGGATGCAAATTGACTCATCCACTGCTTAAACAACAAGAATAGATATGAGCTCCAAGAGCTTAAATTAGAAGACAGGATTGAAGCCATTCTGGAGATTAGAAGGATTCTTTCCAAAAGAAACCTCATGCACAACTTAGAAGAGAAGTGCCACAACATGCAAGTAGCCATTTAAAGGTTCATGTCTAAGTTTCAAATTTTAAGGGACAAATGTCTTCCTAGTCCCATGGTCATCAATGACAAACTCATGACCCAGTTGGACTATAGTGATAGACTCAGAAAATTGGCCAAGGAACAAGCCAGCTCTTCGGCTACTAAAGCTTTGCCCACAGGAAAAGTATTATATGATACATTGGAGAACCTATTTTTCCTAGAACATGAGGTGAAACATTTGTTTCTCACCAAGCCCAATTTTGCTCGATCAAGGAATAAAGATCAGATATTTTACAGGATTCTTGTGTAAAGCGAAATACAAATAAGTATTCTCTCATGTTCAATGTTGTCTTTCCTTATGTTTTTTCCATAATCTTTTGAGTAAATTTCTCAAATCTAATGTATAACATGGAATGATATTTCAAAACTTGCTTAAATGCACTATGTCTTGACTGTTTTACATTCTGAATGTTTTCTCCTAAACTGTCTTAGCTAGGGAATTCTTAACTGCTCCTTAGCTTCCGTAGTTTCTCCTATGATCTATAGCAAAGAAGTCTTAATTTCCCTTTGTTCATGATCATCCTTTGTTCTTCATTCTGATCTCGGTCTAATGATTCTTAAGATCCCTTTCACCCTGGTTAGAATTACTTCACCCTTTAGGCCTAAAGATTTGCATGTTGCTTTGCTAGCCTACCTTGAGAACATTCCCTTTAATGATCTGATCCAGTTATGCTATCCATTTGTTGACTCCATATCCCAATGGCTTGAAGACCTAGCTCTATCCATCTGCTCCAAGAATTCCACCACCCAACCTTCAATTCAAAATTAGAACCCCATGAACACTAAGAACTAGCCTAAAATCCCATAAAAACAAAGCTAAATTATAAAGAGAGAGTCCTCTATGGACTTAGGTTGGCTAGAGCCTAAGCCTAAAAGATTGGTTTGTGGTTACCTCAAATGCTTCCTTCTTCTAATAACTTCTAAGGATAATTCTGAGTGATAACATAGTGATGACCATACTGGGAATCCAAATCCTCAGTCTTAATAAACCTTTGAGAAAATTTCAAATATTTATTTTGAGCCTCTTGAAAGGGTTTATTAGAAGTTATTTACAAAATTTCACAAAAAGAAAGTAATTAGAAAAGCTTGAAATTCCGGCTTCAAGGAGAACTCGCTATACTAGGGCGAATCTAGATCCAAACCCTGCCTCAGTAGTGGATAACCCCAACCTGATTTCAAGAAGATAAAAAAGACAAGAAAGTTCAATCAGTCCAACACCTTCAATCAAAGCAAATTCATGCCCTAATGAGTGGTTGTTTCTAGGAGACCTCCCCTTTGATGAGTCATTGACCTTTCGCTATTTAGAACCAGGTCTGAAAGTGCAATTGATGACATAGTTATAGATCCAAAGTTTATTGCAAATCTCAAAGTCCAAAATAGAAACCAATCAATTGATGAGTATATTCTAAATTCCCCTCAGTAATCCCTTACTACTACTAAGATCCCTGAGCTTTCTGAACCAGTTTCAACTACCCTTAGTTCACCATTATTCCCTGCCACCTCTAAAGTTCATTCCTCACCTCCATTTATACCTTCACTTCCCTACCAACCTACCATTACCCATCAATCACCTATTACTCATAGTTCTCCATCAACTACTGTATCATCTCCTGGTACCCCAACCCCACTTCTTAGCCCTACCCAACTTAGAGCCATGGAAAATAGATATGCTCCTCTTGTGTTACTGGCCCCACTTGGTTCCATGCCACAAGACTACCAAAACAAAATTGTCCAATTTGATGGAATAGGACCTTATACAGCACAACATCATATAAACAAAATGACAAACTACTTTGAATTGCATGAAATTGATATTGGAGATGTTCAAATGAGAGTTTTTGCTCAAACTCTAGTTGGTGATGTTAGGAAATGGTTTAGATCGTTACCTGCTAATAGCATAGATAGTCTAGATATATTTTATCAACAATTTTTAAATAGATGGGAAAAGAAAAAGAACCCTCTGCAAATCCTTTCAGAATACGAAAACATTAAAAGAGGACCAAATGAAACAGTCCAGGACTATTGTACTAGATTTAACATATATACAATGTAATACCAGTCAATCTCAAGCCCCCACCTGACTTAGCATTGATAAAAATTCCTGATGGGTTTGATGCTAATATAGCCTTCCAACTCAGAGAGAGAAATCCCCCAACCTTAGAAGACATGCAGAGTGTAGCAGTTAGTGTGCCAACTTGCTAGCAAAAAGAGCTAGGGTTAGGAACGAAAGGAGAGGATCTGCCAAAGATTAAGCCTCACCCTCTGACCTTAAAATAGATGTTCTAACCAAGGGTATGGAAAAACTAATGGATAGGATAGAGAACATTGAGAGTAAGCCTCAATGGGATAATCAATAGGCACCTCCAGTGAGAAACCCAAAGTTTAGAAAGAATTAGAATCAAAATACTAGAAAGAATGGACCTGACCAGAATATTAGGCCTCCCTTTCAGGAAAACTATGCTGAAACATCCCATTCAGATGACCCTTAATAAGACACACATATTAACTTGATGGGATTAGATGACGAGGAAATTGTCTTCTTGACCCAAGATGAGCAGGAACTGCATATGCTGCAGCAATTGCAGACCCAATATAGAGAATCATTTTATTATAAGCAAGGATATGATTCTGCCATATTTGAAGTACATAAACAATACAACTTAAGAGTAAAAAGAATTCTGACACTCCTTACCAGACCAAGAAACAGTGCCAAATCAACCCAAGAACATCAAAGTAGCTCCAGTTACTAAAACTCTCCAAATTCTCCCTAGACCAGATCAGAACCCTCCCGGCCCTGCCATTGTAGGTATAACCCATGACCAACCCCCTAACGATCAACCATCCCCTTCAATCCCCTCCAAGGAGACAGTGGAGAAATCTCCAGACACCATATTAGAAAATCCACAAAAAAATATCTCAAATGCAGAAAAAGAAGAGCAACCTACTCCAATTCCTGTTATGAAAATTCCAAGTCCTCAAACAGAAAAAGCCCCTTTGCCTTTCAATTTGGGAGCATAGGTAGCGAATATAAAAATTTTAGTTCCCTTAATAGAGTTGATTAAAATTGAAACCTATAAGTCTCAAATAAACAAAACCTTAAACTTTGTTGAGAATGAAGATTCTATCAACTTGTTTGATGATCAACTTGAGCTTATATTTGGTTCTGATGTTAATGGCAACCTACTAGAAGGAGCGATACCACCCTTTTATATTAGCCTTATCATTCATGATAAAATCTTACACAATAAAATGTTAGATTCTGGGGCCTCACACAATTTAATTCCCAAATCAGTTATGGAAAAAATAAACTTAGACATAACAAGACCTTACAAGGACTTATTTTCATTTGACTCCAGTCAAGTAAAGTGTCTAGGGTTAATGAAAGACCTATGTGTTACCTTAATACAATATCCTGCTAAGAGCATTCTCATGGATATAGTAGTCACTGACATCCCACCTAAATATGGTATGTTACTGTCTAGATCACAGGGAGCTGAACTCTAAGGATCTTTACAACTTGACATGTCATATGCCACAATCTCAGTTTTCAGACAACCCAAAAAGTTGTACAAAGAAACCCTGATAAAAATATGTAGTGAGTAGCCAGGATAGGCCTCAAAACTTCCCTATCTACTCCATGCATTCTGGCATTGATTCTTTTATTTTGTATAATGTTGAACAAACACAACAAACCACTTCAAACAACATTGTTTCAGAACCAAAAGAAATTGCAATTACAGCTAAAAATGAAATTGTCCAAACTCAAGAGCTTTCCACTGAAAAGAATGACCAAAACACCTCAAATAAAGAAATTTTTTTTCCCCTAGATAGTGAGAATTATGAACATGAGATATTATGGCAGCTGGAATTTGATGGATCAGTGAATAAGTCAGGAGTAGAAGCAGGAGTGTGGATATACAATCTAGAGAATGATCACTCAGAGGGCCATGCTTACAGACTGAATTTCAAATGCACTAACAACATGGCTGAGTATGAAGCACTTCTTTTAGGTCTTAAATTAGTTAGGAAGCTAGGAGTTATAAGAGTTTCTGTCATGGGAGACTCTAAATTAGTGATAAAACAGATTAATGTTGTATATATGACCAAAGACCCTAGATTAAGTTGTTACAAAGGAATCATTATAGAAATACTAGACACTTTCCTAGAAACCAAAGTTTTTATAATTCCTAGAAAGCATAATATGCAATCTCATAGTTTAGCAATGTTTGCCAACACTTGTAAGTTACCTTTTCAACCTAACCTTTAGTACATTGTTGAGGTCAGGCACAAACTTGTTATCCCAAATAACTTGAAAAACTGGCAAGTATTTACTAATGACCAACAGATAAATAACTTTTTAACCTTAGAAGAAGAATTTGTAAATAGTAATATAGATACTGACATAACATTAGATCTTGATTTCAAATATGAAATAGAAATTAATGAAATAGAAAATGAAAAGATAGATATATTTCACCCCACTAAATTTGAAAAATCAGATATAGAAAACCTAATGCAATTTGAGGTTGATGAAACAATTGATGAAGACTCTAAAGTCATTAATCTCAAAGATAACTTTTTACCCGAAGGATTAACCCCTTTGGAAGACTTGTTTGACTCAAATGATGTCCCTAGAAAACCAAAGATGGAACCCTTAAAATCTGATGTTGAGGAATGTAATATAGGAACTAAGAAAAACCCAAAATTAATTAAACTTTCAAAGTCATTACCTCCTATAGAAAAAGTGAAATACATTGAACTATTAAAGAAATTTCAAGATGTCTTTGCTTGGAGTTATGAGGTCCTCAAATCTTACGACACCAGCATCATACAACACACCATCCCCATAAAAGAAAACCAGAAACCTTTCATACAAAAGCTTAGAAGGATTAATCCCATCCTATTGTCTTCCATTGAAAAGGAAACCCGAAGGATGTATGAGGCCAAGATAATAGCACCAATCAGATTCTCTGATTGGGTTTCAAATTTGGTGCTAAGAAGGAAAAAAACTAGTGAGATCAGATTTTGTGTTGATCTCAGGAATCTTAATAAAGTTTCACTCAAAGAAAATTACCATCTCCCTAAAATGGGTAATATCTTACAAAGGGTAGTAGGGTCAACCAAAATCTCATTATTGGATGGGTTTTCTGGTTACAATCAAATTTTAGTTCACCCAGACGACCACGCTAAAACTGCGTTTACTACTCCTTGGGGCACATTCATGTATGTGAAGATGCCTTTTGGATTAAATAATGCAGGGACCACTTTCCAAAGAGCCATAGACATAGCTTTTTCTAAGGAAATTCATGACTTCCTAGTAATATATTTCGATGACATCACTGTATTCTCAAAATCTAATAAATAACACTTAGATCATCTAAGGCATATTTTCATCAAATGCAGGAAGTATGGAATTTCTTTGAATCCCAAAAAATATTTATTTGGGTTAGAAGAGGGAAAGTTATTAGGCCACATAATCTCAAAAGGTGGTATCTGAATAGATCCTACAACAATAGAAGCCATCTTACAAATACAACATCCTAGGAGCATTACGGAATTACAAGCCTTTTTAGGAAAAATCAACTTTCTTAGGAGATTTATTTCTAACTTAGGAGAATTAATTAGATCATTAAACAATATGTTGAAAAGAGATTCAACCATAAAGTGGATCATTGAGGCTAACAAATCCTTTGAAGATATTAAGCTAGCCTTAACAAAAACACTAGTTTTGATCAGTCCAAATTTTGATAGAGATTTCATTATATTTTCCTTTGCCTCAAAACACACAATTGTTGCAGTCCTATTGCAGAAGAATGATCAGGGTTATGAACAATCTATTGCCTTTTATAGCAAAGCCCTGAGGGATGCCCCCTTAAAATACAATATAATGGAAAAGCAAGCCTTTGCTTTGGTTAAAGCTATCAAGTATTTCAAGGTTTACATTGTATATTCTCATATAATAGCCTACGTCCCTAATTCAATAGTCAAGGATATCCTAACTCAGGATGGCCCGGATGGAAAGAGAGGGAAATAGATCACTGCTATATTAGAATATGACCTAGAAATCAAACCAACAAAGTTAATCAAAGGCCGAGGTTTAGCCAATCTCATAGCTAAATCGAACTGTCAGGCCTTAGATATTAATTTTATTGCAGAAATGGATAATGAAGAGGAGATGGCGACTTCACCAATCAGCCATGCCTCTATTGAATCACCATGGTATGCTGACATCATATATGTTTTACTAAATCTACAAGCTCCTCCTAAATTATCTAGGACCAAAGGCAGGTTTTTAAAAATAAAATCCTTAAAATTTTGTATAGTAGATAATGCTTTGTTTTGGAGTAATTATGAGGGTATTCTCCTCAACTATTTATTAAAAGAAGAATCTGACAAAGTATTAGAAGTTTCATGTAGGTGACTATGGAGGACATCTTTACTGGAAAACCACTACTGACAAGATTCTTAGAGCCGGTTTCTATTGGCCTACTTTGTTTTCTAATGTAAAGAAATTTGTAACCTTGTGTCATAAATGTAAAATTTTAAAGGAAAGAAAAAGCTTCTACCCCTGCCCCTAAAACCAATCTTTGCTGAAGCACCTTTTCAACAATGGGGTCTTGATTTCATTAGTGAAATCCACCCACCTTCCTTTGTCCAATGCAAATGGATAGAAGCCATACCATCAAGGCAAGCCACTGACACTATTATAATAACCTTCCTTGAGGCCAACATCCTATCTAGATTTGGGTGCCCAACCAAAATCATCACTGATAATGCAGCAGCTTTCAAATCTAGAAAAATGATAGACTTTTGTAGTAATTATCATATAACTTTGGGCCACTAGCAGAATCCTCAAATAAAATCTTGGCAAATATCATCAAAAAATTGTTAGAGGATAACAAGAAAACATGGAACAAAAAGCTAGTAAATGCCTAAATTACAGGTTGAACCAAATGACATCCAAAGAAGAATCGATCAAACAACTCACTTGCAGCGAACCCAAGAAGAAGTGTACATCAGACCTCAGGTTGTGTAGGAACGGATCAAGAAGAATTCTGATAAAAGGACTAAAGCAAAAGATTTTTACCTAGGGGACAAAGTTCTAAAATGGGATTCAAGGAGAGAAGATAAAAGTAAACATGGGAAATTTGGTTTCCTGTGGAAAGGCCCATATATCATCTATGCCTACAGAGATAATAATGCTTAAACAATATATTGGACCTAGTTACTGATATCACTGATCATGTGTACATACTTTACTTTCAAAAGTCTAGAGTTGATTAGATGGTGATTTTTGAAGTTGAAGCCCAGAGAGAAGGCCCTAAGCTTTAAAAGTTTTACTATCATAAGTAGTAATAATGCAGAAGCATAAAATGGAAATGTTAATGGGTAATATCACAGCAATTCAAAGGCTATTGATCTTAGAGTTCTTGACATTTCACAAGGAAACGCCATCCCCAAGTGGAGCCACTGTTAGGTTCCTATACCAATAGGAGTCATAATTTTGAATGGCTGAGATTAAAACTTGTAATATGTACATACTTTTGCTTTGTGCAAATGTTTTCCATATTGATAAATTAAAAAATGTAAAGAGGGTATGTCCTAAAAGAATATTCAAAGGACAAAAAGAATATAAAGGTAAAAAAAAGATGAAAAATATGAACCCCAAGAAAAGAAAAAGACCATGAAAGTGAGCAAGCCAAAATGCCACTCCTATTTTACTTTATGCATAATAAAATGATTGTGTGCAGCTTGTAATCGTTACCACAATCCCTGATGGTCAAAGTGTTTAAACTTGACTATTTCATGTTTTCAATTTCATGTCTATAGATAGAGAATAAAAATCTGGCCAAACAGTGTAACCTTAGCAGATAATTAGATAGGTAGAGTTAATAAAAGGAGCTCAATTGTTTAATATAAGCCCTTGGATGTAATAAGATTAGATTTAATTAGTTCACTATTGTAAAGAGAAAAAAAAATGTTTGATAAGGGTTTGCTAGAGAAAATGCACCCTAATAAAGAGAAGTAAAAATGGTAGGATGAGTAGATGGGTAAGTAGAAGAAAGGTTGGATAAGTATGATGATTGATTAGACAAAAGCATATTTATCATTCTCATCATAAATCTTCCAGATATCAATGAAAAATCAAGTATGAAAATGATTTACAAAGGCAGTTAATTAACTTCCCCCATTCATTTTACCCCTTTGCTATACTAATTTCCCATAAATAAACTTCAAAGTACCAAAACCTTTAAGTCAAAGAGGCTCAAAGCATTTCTCTAACTTTTAGAGGGACCAGACCCTCAGCTCAATGACTTGTAGCCAATAAGTACTAAAACCCCCTCACATAAATTCATCTCCCCCTTCATTTCCCCTCATTTCCCTAATAAAACCCATTTTTCCCAAAAAAACCCACAAAAACACTTTATCCTAAGTATTTATGTTAACATTGGAAAAGCATTAAAATATTAAAAATAATTTACTTAGTGTGTGGTGTCCCCTTTCTGCCAATTTTTAGTTACTAATTTTATTTATTAAATCCCGATAAAAACCCACTTCCCCATATATATCTAACTCCTAC
Source organism: Pinus taeda (assembly GCA_000404065.3). Lineage (NCBI taxonomy): Eukaryota > Viridiplantae > Streptophyta > Pinopsida > Pinales > Pinaceae > Pinus > Pinus taeda. Next base: position 13,443 of record APFE031683824.1, read on the forward strand.
ATATAAATTAACCCTACCCTTAGTTTAATTATAAACTATAATTTCACCCAAACCCTGAAAACTCACTAACTAATCGATTTGCGATTAAGTTAGGCAAAAACCCAATTAATCCCTCCACCAGTGACCCCGACGCCTTAACCCCGCCTTAATCTGTCATTAACCCACATACAACCTCACTTAATCACTCACCGGGCCCCCCGTTAGCCTCCATGAAGTTTCCCCGCTCAATCACTGTGCGATCATCTCCCTTCACATCCGATGACCCTTATCCATATTGGGCGGACCCGACGTCCGAACAATACCCGCCTGATAAAGTTGTTTTCTTTCGGGCCCCCGATGCTATGTGTCATTCAACCTATGGAATGTGCGGCCTGCCCCCAATACCACCGAGCACCCAAAAGCGGTGCGATGGAAACCATTTACAGCCCTCCCACTACATGATAAAATGGTCAATGTTCTTCCCGCTACGTGACAAAATGACCAATGTTCACCCGTACCTGCCAAAATTGACTTTCACACATAAAGCCAAAAAGCCCCAAATCATTTGTTTTTATCATTTTTTCAACTGTAAACCTCCATGCACGCACCTGCGAACGTCAAAGATGTCAACCTATGTCCAATTTCACCCTAGAGATGCCACAGAGCACCCAGTTCACTTTCTAGCCTACACGAGCCTTTTTCACTGTTCATAGTTGCTAGTCCCCCTATTTAGAGCTAGTTTTCCTTAAATTCCAGGTATTTAAGCCATAATTCACTAGAAAACTTGTCAATTTTAGAACGAGTTACTGAGTTTTATTAGTTAAAGTAAGACATTTATTAATCAAACTCAAGCAACTTAAGCTTACTCTGTACTAAACCACCATTGTCCTAAAATACTGAAAATCACCTCCCGCACTCTCAAATCCACAAGAACTGAGAATGGCTACCCCAATTGCCATGGATGTGAGACCCATCTCGACACCCCACTTAAACCTGGACCATCTTCCCCTGGCTGATAGGGATTTCCAGATAAGGGACACCATTGTCCATGAATCCCCACTCAAAGTACACTGCCAAAGTAGGGATAGATACTTGAACCATGTTGATGAAATTGGTCTTTGGAAGTCTAATTTTCCCAAGTACTAGTTCCTAGAGGTCCACATTTTCGCAGAAATTGTCCACTACTATCACGCCAATTGTATCCCCAGTCAAAGAGCAGTGATGTCCCCTAACCAGACCATAATTTTCACCATCACTTCTGAATCTATCAATGAGATGCTCCAACTCCAACTTGGCTAAAACTTGACTCCCCTCTCCATTGGAGACTTGTTGGACTTATCCTAAACTCAACCCTGCAATATTGGCTCAAATAATCCAAACCTTCATCATATCCTAAACTCAGCCCTACAATATTGGCTCAAATAATCCAAACCTTCATCGTAGAAGAGAAGTATACCCCCAAATACCCCCATCCATATGTAGCAACTTTATTTTCTCCATGGGGCAGAAGTATTGTGAATATGATATCTAGAGTCCCGGACTATACCACCAGTGAATATATTGATGAGATTATTTTAGCCATCATGTCCATATACACTCCAGGACAACCTCCTGTTATCATATATGACTATGCTCAATTCATAGCTGACAGGATGCATGAACAGTTCCCTAGAATGAGTAATGAGATGGTTTTTAAGTACTCCTCTGTTTTGTATCACCTTTTTCTATACTACCAACCAGATAAGTTCCCCTTTACTCTCTAAAATCTTGACACCAAGGGCCAACCAAGATCATTTATCTTCTGGAACCCATTGATTCATTAACATCCCTCCCCCTATTCATACAATGAATTCATTGATTCGTTTGTCCACCCTGTGATGACCATGCTCACTAGAACCCCTCCACCAAGAATTAGTCTTGAAATCAAGAGAGTCCGTCATCTAAACATCAATCATCAGGTGGGAGATTGGTACCTGGACCAAAACCACATTGAAATCAGGATTTATGGACGTGAGCTAGCCCCATACAAACTACCTAAATACTTCTCAATGAGGTTATTTTCCCTGGAGTACAATAGGCAAATAATAAATTTAGATGGGGTAAACTTTGTTAAAGCCAAAAAGAAAGCCCAACACAAAATCAAAGACCAATTGGGTCCCTTTATTTGTAATAGCAGAGAAGCTGGAAAGGAGGCAGGCCTAATCCTTTAGAGATTAAAACTGAAACAAATCTTCATATGGAGATATGATCCCTTGCACTTGATCTGCAAAAGAATGCAGAAAAACAAGATGGCCCCCTATATCCATCACTGTGTCCCTGAGATAGAAAAGTATGCCAACCAATTGCAATGGGTGGAAAACACTTTAGAGGACAGGGAGAATACAGAAGTTGTTGTGGAAAACACATTAATTGATCTAGAAAAATAGCTTGGCGAGTATTCTTTCCTGCAAGTGACAGAAGAATCACAGATACCAGAAGAATCACAGGTGCCAGAACAATCAGAAGTACCAGACCTGTCAGAGGTGCCAGATCAAATGGACAAACCAGAGAAAACAGATAGACCGAAGGCCACCATGAGTACCCCCCAGTCTTACAAACTCCTATAAATGAGGAGAAAAGCCTCAAGAGAAACAGGGAATGGGCCATTACTTCAAAAAGAGCAACATCACAAGCCTATGCAGAGACAACCCAGGCTAAGAGACAAATAGTTAATATTGTCTCTCAACAAGAATATATAGAGGAGACAGCTGACGTTACAAGCATAGAAAGAGATATGAGTAGGCTTGCCACTCCATCTGGAGGGATCCTAGAACCTTCCACATCACACACTCAGATGTTGGAAAGGCAGCAAAGTATTGAAGTGTCTTCCTTCAGAATTCCAACAGATTAAGATCAAGACAAAAGGAAAGATACAAAGAAATAAAGGCTAGAAATGAAAGGTTGAAAAACCAAAACTATGCACAATATCTGAAAATGACCCCTACCAATCAAACAAGTCTTATGTCAGCCTTTGATGTCAAAGAGGGGAAAATGCAGATGAGCTTTATCAAACCAACCACTTAGCAGCCAAGGACAGCAACAAATTTTGAGAGGATGGATTTTGAAGTACTCGCAAGGGATATTCATCCCATTGACCAGATTGAGCTACACAAACAAACAGGGGAGATGATATACACCACCTTAATAAGGAAAGCCATTGTTGCCCACCAACTGCAAAACTCTCTTAACAATATATCAGCATAGTTCCAGTTGGAGAAAGCCTCCTCACAGGCTAAAGATAATAGAATCAAGTCCTTAGAGGACTTATTCATAGAGTTGGGACATGATCCCAAAGATGTAAAACTTGCATAGCAACTGATCAAGAATAAAAATGATGACATAGTTGCACTCAAGAAACAGTTAAAGATACCCCAGCTACATCATCCTCAGACACAAGAAGTCCTGGAGGCACAACAAGGGCACGAGGAGCTCATGGACTTGGTCCTGCAACTAAATGATCAACTTAAGGAGACAGAGAAGGATTTGGACACTTTAATTCAGTCGAAGCAAAGTGACATGGCCACAACTTCTAGAACTATCATCCCCATAGTATCAATAGTAGTTCCTTCCATATTGGCAGCATCATTGGCACCTACAGCTCCACCTACCACAGCACTGCCAATTACAATTGAGTCCACTACAGCAATAGGTACATAACCTGTGAAAGCAACAAAACTGGTAAAATCCATGGAGGATATGTCTATCTAGGCTACAGAGCTAAAGATATTAAAGGAAAAAGTGGCAAGTTTGGAAACTGGCTGTAAACTTGCCCAAATTCAGTAAAGAGAAGAGACACAGAAGGCAAAAAGGATGGGTGAGAAAATCAAAGTCTTGGAGAGAGATTTGACACTGCAGAAGCCACTATGAGAGACTAAAGAGATGCTCTGGGCCAATATCATTGACTTTGTCCACAATATTTGGCCATCAATCCAAGTTATATTTGAGCACATATAATTAGTGAAGATAGCCACTGAAGCTATCTAGAAAGTAAGAGAAGAATTAGGAGACAAACCTGAGGATGCAAATCAACTCATCCACTTCTTAAACAACAATAATAGATATGAGCTCCAAGAGCTTAACATAGAAGACATGACTAAAGCCATTCTGGAGATTACAAAGGTTCTTTCTAAAATAAACCTCATGCACAACTTAGAAGAGAAGTGCCACAACGTGCAAGTAGCCATTGACATGTTCATGGCTAATTTTTAGATTTTAAGGGACAAAGGTCTTCCCAGTCCCATGGTCATCAATGACAAACTCATGACCTAGTTGGACTATAGTGATAGACTCAGGAAATTGGCCAAGGAACAAGCTAGCTCTTCGGCTATTAGAGCTTTGCCCACAGGTAAAGTATTATATGATACATTGGAGAACCTATTTTTCCTGGAACATGAGGTGAAACATTTGTTTCTCACCGAGCCCAATTTTACAAAATACATAGAGGCAGATGAAATCTATAGAAGGATGGTAAAAATAAAGTTACCTGATGCAAAATGATGGGAGAAAATTATAGATTTACTATGATAAAATTACATCGTAAATTTATTGCATAGTAAATCTGAAGGTAGCGAGGTGAAACAGGTAAAAGACAGATCAGCAGGGTCAAAGAGTAACATAGTCAAAGAGTATCAGTGAAAGATCAAAGTAAATAAGATTCCAGTGTAGAAATACCACAACTATCAACCAACTTAAAGAGCTCATAACTCAATAGAAACAACCAGCAACACCAAAATAAAAGGGACAGCAAGAACCAGTTCTACATCTGTCTCAATCTTCATGCATGAAGATATTTTATTCCCTAGATTAAATCTCAAATTGTTATGACATATTTTGTAGTTGTTTTCTGTATAAATACTTCACGTTTAGAAGTATGTAGGGTGGATTCCAAGACATTTCTATAGACTTTTTTTTTCTCTCAAATCAAAACTCTATTGTATCAATGACTGGATTGACTTGCTCGATCAACGAATAAAGATAAGATATTTTATAGGATTCTTGTGTAAAGCGAAATACAAATAAGTATTCTCTCGTGTTCAATGTTGTCTTTCCTTATGTTTTTTCCACAATCTTTTGAGTAAATTTCTAAAATCTAAATGTATAACATGGAATGATATTTCAAAAATTGCTTAAATGCACTATGTCTTGACTGTTTTACATTTTAAATGTTTTCTCCTAAACTATCTTAGCTAGGGAATTCTTAACTGCTCCTTAGCTACTGTAGTTTCTCCTATGATCTATAGCAAAGAATTCTTGATTGCCCTTTGTTCATGATCATCCTCTGTTATTCATTCTAATCACAGTCTAAGGATTCGTAAGTGCCCTTTCACCCTGGTTAGAATTATTTCACCCATTAGGCCTAAGGATTAGCATGTTGCTTTGCTAGCATGCTCTGTGAACATTCCCTTTAATGATGTGATCCAGTTATGCTATCCATTGTTGACTCCATAGCCCAATGGCTTGAAGACTTAGCTCTATCCATCTGCTCCAATAATTCTGCCACCCAACCTTCAATTCAAAATCAAAACCCCATCTGGTACGCATCAAAGAGGAGGACATTTACAAGACTCCGTTCAGGACTAGGTATGGGAGTTATGAGTTTGTTGTTGTTCCATTTGGTTTAACTAATGCTCCAGTTACATTCATGTGTTTGATGAATAGTGTGTTGTTTCCATATAATTGGATAATTTTTTTATTGTGTTCATGTATGATATACTAGTATATTTTAAAAATGAGGAAGAGCATGTCGATCATTTAGCAGTAGTATTGAGATTGTTAAGAAAGCATCAGTTGTATTCTAAGCTCAGCAAGTGTAGTTTCTTTCAAACTGAGGTGTACCACTTGGGACATGTTGTCCCTAGGAAGGAATTACAGTAGATCCGAAGAAGATAAGGGCCATCATAGAGTGGGTAGCTCCTAAGAGTGTGGATGAGGTAAGATCTTTAATGGGTCTAACAGGCTATTATAGGGGGTTCATCAAGAACTACTTGTAGATTTATTATCCCATTCAATCATTCTAAAGGAAAGGTAATAAGTTTGAATGGACAGAGAAGTGTGAGGCTAGCTTTGATCAAGTAAAGTAGTTGTTGACGTATGCACTAGTACTATAGATTGAAAATATAGACAAAGAGTTTGTGGTATGCACAGATGCTTGCAAGAGAGGGCTTAGTGGATTCCTTATGCAGGATGGGTAGGTAGTATCTTATGAGTCCTATAAACTAAACAAGCACAAGCAGAACTACCCGACGCATGATCTTGAGCTAGAAGTGATTATACATGCACTGAAGATGTGGAGGCACTATCTTCTTGGCAGGTGGTTTGTTCTTATGAGTAATCACATTGGGTTGAGGTAATTGTTTGACCAGTCAAATCTAAATGCAAGGAAGGCTAGATGGTTGGCCACAATCAACAAGTTTGATTTCGAGATCAAGTACATCAAAGGTAAAGAGAATAATGTGGCAAATGCTCTCAGTAGACGGATACAAGTACATCAATTAGTAGTTGTGAACTCCTATGGGATGGACTTACAGGATAACATCTTGTAGGTAGGACACTAGGATGTCAGGTATATTGATCAGGGGCTCATGTCCCAAGTGTCGAAAAATGCTCAAAATTGACAGTGCTCAAAGTTGGCTCAAACCTGAACGAACGGATAGAGCTCGTCCTCCCGATTCTGGTGCCACAAATGGTTCGAAAAATGGTTGCCGTATGTGAAAGTTATGGCAAAAACAAAATTGCCCAATGACCCTTAATTTTTTTAATTTTAAAAAAATTAAAAAGGGAATATTCCACAGAATATTCCTTGGAATATTCCATAGAATATTCCATGGGGACGGATCAATCAGAGGCTGCCATGTGACAAGCTCGGAGGCCGCCACGTGGCCCCAAGCTGACATCAACAAGGTTGGGCGTATTGTTATGGGCATAGTTCAAAAGGTTGGGCGTATGTGTTATGGGCATAGTTCAAAAGGTGCGTGGCGGTGAGATTCAAACACACAACCTCACACAACCTCCCGCTCACCAAATCCATGACTTACCATTAGACCATGAATGCAGATCTGTTAAAAAGGCGGAGTTTAATTTTTTTTAAATTTAAAAATGAACTGGGCGGTAAAAGAAGGGGGCCAGCCCCCACACCATATGACCTGGGTCCGGGAACCGAGGGCTAACCATAACCACCAGCACGAAATCCGATGATAACTACTGTACGTGGTCACATGCATAGTTTCAGCCGGCGGTTAAGGCGGAGTTGGCGGGATTTTTGGCGGTGGCGCCAAATTTGGAGCTAGCTGGAGTCATTTTAGGGGAAACTGGCAGTTTTCATTAAATGGCCATAATTTTGGCTAGGAAAGGCGGTTTTGGACGATTTTTTTTTATTATTTTGTGTACTTTGGACATTCTAAAGCCATTGGCATAGGTCTTTCATCCATCATAGGTCATTTACATAGGTTTTGGAGCCGTGGAAGTTCTAGGAGCCACTAGGGCCCAGTATTGTGAGAACTGTTTCAGGTTGCAGGTATCCATTGGAGGTGAACCAGCAATCAATCCTGAAGGATTCATGTGTTTTGAATCCAATTTTGCAGTATATTTTACCTGTAGAGACTTCTATTCAGCTGTAATTTCATTTTCAGCATTTAATCAAAATGAGGGCTGACCCATTTGGGAGCCTTGGACCTAGCAGACGTAGCCCAGGAGGGGTGAACTACTTCATCAACTTCTTTTACATCTGTGGTTGATTTATTTTGCAGAACAAATTTGTTTTGATGTGTTAAACAGAAAAAGGAAATATTTCTGCTATGCTTGAATGGATCATGAACAGCTGAAAACTTCATTTGTTTCTTTACTGCAAGACATGGGAATGTTTTAAACATGTTTAATACTAGATTGAATACCTTGCAAACCTTTTTCAAGTAGTTTCAAATTCATATCAAGTTGGTATCAGAGCTATGTTGTTGTTTCTTTGTATCAAAAGCAGTCAAATAAGCTATAGACAGAGCCTGAAAAGAGCCAAGAAGCCTTCGAAATGCTCTTGTTATACAATTGCAAAGTAGATAAATGCTCTTTCAGTCAATCTCTGGTGTAGTTGTCTTTTGATTGTTTTTGTGCAAAGATCTTCTAACTGTCTTGCAAGTGTTGATGCTTACCAGGTTGCTTGAATAAGAAAGGGTTTTTGTTTGACAATTAGTTAAATCTTGTCATTTGATTGAAAGCTTTGAGAACTCTTATTGGGAAGTTTCTTTTGTTTAATTGACCATTTCCATAATGTCAACTTCTTCCACAAGTGAAGGTTCCTCCTTCACAAAATTCTTCAATGATGACATGAAGAATGAGTTCCTAAAGGTGAAGGCCATGGTGCAGATTCTCATTGAGGATCAAAGGGAAAGTGTTAAGCTTCATGCACAATTGTTGGATATGAAAGATGAGAAGGAAATAATTCTCCAAAGACTGCATGACATGGAGAAACAACTCCTTCAAGCTCAAGAATCTTTGTCCAAGAAAATGCATGAGGATGAGGTAAATCATTCAAACTTGTCTTCAATTCCCTCAATTGAAAAGTGTGTTGGTTCTTTTGAGAAACATACAAGAGGTATGGGGTCCAAATTAATGTTTAAGATGGGCTATCAAGAAGGCAAAGGTTTGGGCAAGCATGCACAAGGCATGGTTGATCCTATTTCAGTTGTGGAGCGACCCAAGAATGTTGGTCTTGGATATGAACAATTTAATGGTGAAGAATTCAAATCTTTGAATGCATGTGATGCAAATTTTAAAAGAACCTTTATCCCAAGTTCTCAGATGAATATATGCCAAAATTGTTTTAAGGGTGATTGCTATTGCTTTAAGCCATCATGGCAGCAAGTAGAGGGTAAACATGTCGCTTATGGCGAGCATGCAAATGTAAACAATTTTCAAGACAAGCACAGTGATGAAAGTCTGAAAAGGAAAGTTGTCTCCTCTACTAGTTCATCGTTTCTCAAAGACAAAAAGGATGAACATTCTATGTAGCAAAAGAGGAAGTTTTGTTGCACATTTTGTGGTGGATTTAACCATGTTGCTTCAAGGTGCTGGTTGAAAATGAAAGCACACATGAAGCAGATGAGGCAAAGAAAACTTTCTTAGAAAGTGCTTGAAAGTTGCAAATTTTGTCAAAAGAAGGGACATCATGTTTCTCATCGTTGGACCTTGCATCCAACAAGTCGTCCAAAGCACATGCAGCTTGAGGACAAAAACATTGGCGCAAGTGGATCTATGGATTCCATTATCGATGTGGAAGATTCACATGAAGAACTGCTGCTGCAACAAAAATCGCCATTGAAGTGG
>APFE031683824.1:23518-35511 GCA_000404065.3 Pinus taeda
CCAACCTATGGGAGATGATGGACACAAAGTTGAAGAAAAGTATTGCTTTCCATCCGCAAACAGATGGACAAACTGAAGTTGTGAACAGAACCATTGTGCACCTCTTGAGAGGATATTGCAGCAAGCATCCCAAGCCGTGGGATGAACATTTGCACTACATACAACATGCTTACAACTGTGCCAAGCACTCTTCCACAAACACCTCACTGTTTGAAGCTTGTTTTGGTTACTTGCCAAAATCGCCTCTTGATTTCATTCTTGAGAAAGATGTTGCCATTGGGGGACATAGTGATGTTGACAAAGCTCGTTCATTCATTGAAAGAATTCAACAAATACATCAGCGAATTCAAGAACAGCTTGAGAAAAGTCAAGGCAAGTACAAGGAAAGGAACGACAAGCATAGAGTCGATCACAAGTTTCAAGAAGGGGATGAGGTATGGTTGTACATCAGTAAGGAAAGGATGCAAGGAGAAGGTAAAAAGATGAAGCCTATTCATTATGGTCCATTCAAAATCCTCAAGAAGGTTGGAAATAATGCTTTTCAATTAGATTTGCCTTCCTACATGCAAATGTATTCTGTTGTTAATGTGGAGAACTTAAGTTTGTATGAACCTCCTTTGATCGCTTATCATGAAAGCGATGTTTAGTTGCCATCTATAGAAGATTTCTCACCAGAAAATTTAGATGAGCTGAAAGAAGATACAATCATTGACAGAAGGACACGCACTTCAAGGAGGGGCAATGTAGATTATGTTCGAGTTGGTCTCAAAGGTAGCAAACCGAACAACGCAAAGTGGATGGAGATGGACAGAGTGAGGGCACTGTACCCTCACCTCTTTAACAGGTAGTTGAAGGCTTTTGGGGTCCAAAAGCTTCCCAATGGGGAGGCGTGATCAGGGGCACATGTCCCAAGTGTCGAAAAATGCTCAAAATTTAAAGTGATCAAAATTGGCTCAAACCTAAACAACCGGATAGAGCTCTCTCTCCCTATTCTGGTGCCGCAAACGGTTCGAAAAATGGTCGCCGTATGTGAAAGTTATGGCAAAAACAAAATTGCCCAATGACCCTTAATTTTTTTAATTTAAAAAAAAAAATTAAAAAGGGAATATTCCACGGAATATTCCGTGGGGAAAGACCAATCAGAGGCTGCCATGTGGCAAGCCCGGAGGCCACCACGTGGCCCCAAGCTGACATCAGCAAGGTTGGGCATATGTGTTATGGGCATAGTTCAAAAGGTGGGCGGCGGTGAGATTCGAACACACAGCCTCCCGCTCACCAAATCCATGACTTACCATTAGACCATGAATGCAAACCCGTTAAAAAGGTGGAGTTTAATTTTTTTTAAATTTAAAAATGAACTGGGTGGTAAAAGAAGGGGGCCAGCCCCCGCACCATATGACCTGGGTCCGGGAACCGAGGGCTAACCATAACTACTAGCACGAAATCCAATAACTACTGCACGTGGTCACATGCACAGTTTCAACCGGCGGTTAAGGCGGAGATGGCGGGATTTTTGGCGTTGGCGCCAAATTTGGCGGGCGTCCAGATTTGGCGGAGCTCCACTAAAGTTAGCTGGAGTCATTTTAGGGGAAACTGGCAGTTTTCATTAAATGGCCATAACTTTGGCTAGGAAAGGCGGTTTTGGACGAGTTTTTTTTATTTTTTTTTTTTATTTTGGGTATTTTGGACGTTTTGAAGCCATTGGCACAGGTCTTTCAGCCATCAGAGGTCATTTACACAGGTTTTGGAGCCGTGGAAGTTCTAGGAGCCACTAGGGCCCAGTATTGTGAGAACTGTTTCAGGTTGCAGGTATCCATTGGAGGTGAACCAGCAGTCAATCCTGAAGGATTCATGTGTTCTAGATCCAATTTTGCAGTCTATTTTACCTGTAGAGACTTCTATTCAGCTATAATTTCATTTTGAGCATTTAATCAAAATGAGGGTTGACCCATTTGGGAGCCTTGGACCCAGCAGACGTAGCCCGGGAGGGGTGAACTGCTTCATCAACTTCTTTTGCATCTGTGGTTGATGTATTTTGCAGAAAAAATTAGTTTTGATGTGTTAAATAGAAAAAGGAAATATTTCTGATATGCTTGAATGGATCATGAACAGCTGAAAACTTCATTTGTTTCTTTACTGCAAGACATGGGAATGTTTTAAACATGTTTAATACTGAATTGAATACCTTGCAAACATTTTTCAAGTAGTTTCAAATTTAGATCATATATGGAGATTGTGCATAGGTTACAGCAAGGTGATATTATAGGTGCAGGTACAGGTACAGGTACATTTAGTGGTATAGGTACAGGTGGTAGTACATGTATGGATACATGTACAGGTGCAAGTGTACAAGTTATGGACTATCGTCTTAAAACAAATGGGTTGGTCAGGTTCCAAAACAAGATATATGTACCAGATAGAAGTGAGGTCAAGAAGGTGATCTTGAGGGATTTTCATGCAAAACCATATTCAGGTCACCCAGGTTATCAAAACGCATTGACTGTAGGGAAGAGATATTACTATTGGCCAAACTTGAAGAGGGATGTAGCAGAGTTTATGGCTATATTTTTTTATTTTTAGTGAGTGAAAGCAGAGTGTAAGCACCCAAGTGGAATGTTACAACCGATCGCTATTCTCAAGTGGAAATGGGAGATTATTTCCATGGATTTCATCACGGGGTTTCCAAAGACAATGAAGAAGCATGATTCCATCATGGTCATTGTGGACAGGTTAACAAAGTTTGCACACTTTATTCAGGTAAAGTCTACATACTTAGCTAGTGATGTGGTACAAGTGTTCATTAGAGATTTGGTTAGACTACATCGTGTTCCAAAGATGATTGTGTCAGATAGGGATGTGAAGTTCACTTCCAAGTCTTGGAAGGTGTTATTTGAAGGTTTGGGCATAGATTTGGCCTTTTGCACAACTTATCATCCACAGACAAATGCACAGACAGAGAGGGTCAATAGGATATTAGAGGATATATTTGATGCATCAGCAGTGGAAGTGGGAAGAGTGTCTCCCTTTGGTATATTTCGCATACAACATCAGTTATTAGGAGTCAATGAGGATGAGTCCTTTTGAGGCATTGTATGGGCAGAGTTGTAACACTCCCATTAATTGGAGCGATCCAGTTAGCAGAGTATTGATTGGAACAAATATGTTGGTAGACATGGAACAAGAGCTACAGGTGATCAAGAAGAATCTCAAGGCAACGAAGGATAGATAGAATCGTTATGCAGATAGGAACAGGTTGTTAAAAGAGTTCCAAGTTGGGGAACAAGTGTACTTGTGCATCAAACCGAAGAAGAGCTCCTTGCAGATTGGATCATGTGCCAAGTTAGCACCACAGTTTTGTGGACCCTTCAGTATCATTGAGAGAATTGGTCAAATAGCCTATCCACTTGCACTGCCTCCGATAATGGAAGTCCATCATGTTTTCCATGTATCTTTCATTAAGAAGTATGTTATGTTGATCATGTAATTGACTGGTATGTATTGCAGGTGGAACCAGATGGAGAATTCCAGTCAGAGCCTCAGTGTATATTACAGAAAAATGTGCTCATGCTCTAAAATCGAGCAAGTTAAATTGTAATGGAAGCACTTTGGGCCCTATAAGGCTACATGGGAGATGGTGGATCAGATGTGGGCCATTTATCCTTCCTTGTTTTCCGGTTGACGCAAAGCAACTTGACATCGTGGTTGGTATTTGTGTATGGTGTTTTGGTATTTCCTTATGGTGGTTTGGTATTTTCTTATGGTGGTTTCATATATGCTTTATGATGGTTGATGGTAGAAAATATTTGCAAACCATGCATGATCTGGTTCAATCTTCAAAATTAAAATTTACAATCCTGGAAAGTTTCGGGAACTTCCCGGGGGTCGAGGCACTTAAAATTTTGTTGATGGTTATGTTAGGAGCTCGCGACTCTGGTAAGCCCCTTGAACTAATCAGATTTGGTTTCTCCAGTGAAATCCTTCTCTTTGCATGGTTTCACTCGATGAAAATTTCTTTTTGAAAATTGTTTGATATCTTAGATGTGATCTTTCAAATTTCCAAGATTTTACTTCTAACTAGATTCAAGAATATTTTTAGGTCATTCATCTTCATGCAAATATATCCTAGCAAACTTGGGTTTGGAATGTGTATCTCTCATAGAGTCACGGAATTCTGAAGTTGATCATTCTAAGTAACATATTTGGCTGAAGGAATCATATCTATTAGATTTATTTCATGATGAGTAGCTCCTAGATTTCCTTGTGAATATCATATCACGAATCGTGTTCTTCATTACACCTAAAATCGTCTTGAGTGTGAATGAACACATGAATTATTGCTTGAATCAAATTATTTTTCATTCACTGCATATTGACTGGTTTCATGTGTTTGTCGTATTGGCATTCTTTTCCACTCATTTCTATGATTACAATGCTAGTGTAGTGTCCTACCAGTTATAAATAAACAGTTTCTCACATTCATTACGTGAGGAAGACGATTCTATTATTCAGAGCATTGCGAAACTGTTCAAATTGAATTATATTTGTTTGTTACAAACTAGTAATCTGATGCTTTAATCAACCCATCTGACCATTATTCTATCCTTGATGACTATCATTTTTTTTTATCATTTTCCCACCTATATATACAATGTCATTTGTTTTACATCCTTCAATCTTCATTGTTCAACATCTCACTATTCATATTTTTGTCAAGCAGTTGAGGCACTTTAGCCTTCACTGATGGTTATGTTAGGTCCTCATTGTCTCGACATGATTGTTGAATATGATCATATGTATTTTCCCTTACAATATTCTCATTGTAATCCCGTACCTCTAAGTGAAAATTCATCTTTTCAAATATTTTGGGGTTATCAAAAGGATTATCATGAATCTTACAATCCAATCGTCAAATGCTTGGAACAAATAACAAGTTTTTATCTTTCTGCACGCTTGCTAAGGAGTATTGTGTAGATGGAGACACATTCACAAGAAGCTTCTGAGGTTTGTTGAATGATGGTTCTCATCAAAAAGGTAAGAAGATAAACTGGTTAGAAGTGGTGGTTATGGCATATCTTTCTTCTCACAAGAAAGTCTTCAAATTTTTATGCAATTTATTCAATTTCTTCTCTTTTCTAGTGCACATTGTTTTATATATTTTTTTAATCAATCTCATATTTGTGATTGCACGTCGGGAACAATTACTGCAGCTACATGGTAAATTCCATTATATTTGATCCCAACCTTCTAGATGGTTAGGTTAGGAGTAGGTTTAGTTGTATTTTGTTTACCTACATGTCCATCCTGCATTGGTTTCCTGTAGTTTGTCTTATTTTTTCTGGTTTTGGTTTCACATCATGTTTTTTCTTTAGCCATTTTTTGTCTTGTCTTCTAGATTGTTTCCTTATTCTGTTTTATTTCCTTTCATTTTGTGAGACCATGCCTGAAGATGCTTTGTTGGCTCAAAGGGAATGCAGAAAAATAGAAAAGGACTTTGTAACACTACAACATTTGGCTAACTCTCTATCCTTCTTCCTTGTCTTGGTTACATCTTGTGGTCGATGATGTTTTGACAAAAATACAATCCTTGTGCTAAGAAATCCTTGTGTCAAACCATGATATCCATGTCTATTCTAGAAACCTCATGCCTACACTCAAGTCTTTATGTTTCGGTGTTTTTAGGCTAATCCAATCAAGCAAATAAGGACAAGGGAAAATCTAAACAATCAAACATGAAATAAATAATTTTCAATGCACATTCCTATATAAATAAATAAGTAAAGGTGAAAGAAGAGAAAGGCTTCTCGCACACAAAGGTGAAGTAAGAAACTTTGTCGAGGTACTGTCTAGGCTCGTTGGTAGTGGAGCAATGTTTTTGTTCCTGAAGTGAATCTGTCGTGGTACTATCTAGGCCTGCTGGTAGTGGAGAAACACCAAAGATGAAAAAAATATACTCTAAAAATCTAAAGCTTGTGAACTTCATTAACTTATCTTGATTTGAAACATTGTGTGATTGTCGGTCTTATGTTTGTGTTTAACTGATTAAAGGAATGAAGGGGGCTATTTTTATGCATGGGGTAAGTGGGGAAGCCATGGAAATTTGAACAATGAATCAATACTTCTTGAAGGATTAAATCCTACATGAAAGAATTGACCAAGGTAAAGAAGCTGAATTTCTACTAGTTTGTCACCAAGTGTTGTCGTTGTGAAAAATACCCTCCAAAAATTTGTGTACACTCAAATTTGGGAGCCTGTTGTGGATCTTGTGGTCAATCATTCCGTATTCACTTCTTGTTCAGCTAATGTTTTCTTAGCTCCCTTCTTGAGCTGGAAGTGTCAAAGTCACTTTCTCATGCATGCTCAGTATGTAACCAATGCATGAGTGCATTCTTTTACACAAACTTGGAAAATCATAGCACGTTACATAAATATTGTGTGTGTGTGATGTCCAATCCATGGAAACAGTCAGTATGCAATGACAACAATAGTTATTACATTCTAGTTGAGTTTGTACTTCCGTTTCAATGAGTTTTGCAAATTGTCTCTCTGCGCACCTTTATTTCCACGATTGTTGTTCTCATGTTTTCTGTTGTCACTTTCAATTTATTTCACTTTAATTAGTGTCATTTTGATTTTTTATTTGCTCTGGAATGTTTTACTTTCACTGTTGACTAACAAATCACAAGAATCGTTCACACTAGCAATTGTCGTATTTTCGCATATTAGTTGTCCCACAATGTATGTACGCTTGTTCAGGTGGTTTCAAGGGTTTATATTTGTTTGAATGATTTTTTATAACCATTTAAACATTATTCCCACTCGTTCCAAAAAATTTAATCATTTTCGCACAAGTGTCGTCACGGTTGTCACAAAGTGTACCTTTAGTGTCACACTTGTCATAAAGTTGTCGGAAATTTGTCGCATCGAGGGAAATATGTTGTTAACGTGTTCTAGATGATCTACGTTGTTGTGTCATAAAAATTTATTAATTATGTCATCACAGTCAATTCATATCATTGATTCACAACAGTGTCTTCAGTCCCACACTTAGCCAAATTTAGAAAAAACACTCGGCAACCTAGCCTCATCCATCCCTCCTAAACTACGTATTGCATAGTGTTAGAGCCAAATTTAGAAAAACAATTAGGCAACCTAGCCTCATCCAACCCTCCTGAATTGTGCGTTACACAGTGTCAGCCCTGAAGTAGTGACATTTCCTCTTAGAACTGTACAATGTGTAGTCTCTGCCTCCCATAACTACGCATTTCGCAACCTCAATGCTTAAGCCTAGAACTGCACATTTTGCAACCTCAGTGCTCAAGCCCACAACCACACAATTTGCAACCTCAGTTCTCAAGCCTAATAATATGCATTTCACAACCTTAGGGCTCAATCCCAAAACTGCACATTTTTCAACCTAAGTGTTCAAGCCCAGAACTGTGCATTTCGCAACCTCATTGCTCAAGCCCAAAAATAGACAATCATGTCTTCCAATCAGAACTAAACTGTACATTGTGTAGTCTCTAGCCTTAAGCTCATCCTTGAGCTCCTGAACTATGTAACTATGCAATGTACCATTCTCCCTTATCTCTCGCAATTGTGCAATGTGCTCTCCCAATGCTCATTCCCTCAACTTGTCACACTGATTTCCAGAATCGTGTAGTTTGCTCCCTCACCCCAACTTGAACTGTGAACTGCACAATCTCAAGGCTCAAGGCTTCCCTTCAATATTTCAATTGCACAAGTACACATTCACTGATCCCCTTTCCCATCTTTCCATACAGCTTCGACTCAGTCAATGGATCAATATGCACAATCTTAAACTAGGGGTTTTTCAGGTTGATGTCGTCTCATCATGATTGAATTGTAGAAAAAAGGTACCCTATCATGCCATTTCAAGATGATGAAGAGGGATATAGGCAAGGAGGACATGATAGAAGACACATATGGAGCTAACATTGATCAATGGTTGTCATTGATGTCAACCCAAGAAGCACCGAGGGATACCCCGATCATGCATGGGAATTTTGACTAGACAACTTACTCTATTATGAGTCAAATATATTTTATATGGATTCTACTCATTGATATATGGAAAACCAATTAATTCTTCATGGTTTGAGAGATATTCATGTTTGAAGTTAGTAACCCCAGTTAGTGGGCTAAAACCATATGGGGTTGTGGCATGGCACTCATACTTGGTTGTGGTCATTGAATATTCAATAATTAATAATAATAAATTGCTCCTAAAATACCTCAAATTTTCACTTGTTGAGTACCCTCTCAACTCAAGACATTCATAATAATAATGACCCTCATATCCTCCTATAGCAGGGATTTTGTGGCTTTAAATAGCTCATCGTGGACTTTTCGCTATAACGTTTTTTTTGCGAAGCTTCAAAGCTGAAATTAAAACTTATTTGAGCCAAAATCTTTATGAACCTCCTGACCTGATTTCAGATCTTGGTTCACTATATTTTCGGAGATATGATCTAAGGAAGTTAGGGTTTTTGTAGGTTCCTTAATTCCATGTCAAACAGGTGATGTTGGGAAGATCGTCATAACTTTCTCTCTGAGAATTGGATTCAAATTTCGTAAATAGTCATAGAAAGAGGACAACCTTTATTTTGTTGAGTAGAATTTTCAAGTTTGAAAGTTGCAACAATAACATGTGGCACTTCGTACAAGTTCTCTCTATTGAACTAGTCTATAAGCAGGTCATCGTGGGAGGTTTGGCATAACTCTTTCTTCAAGAATCCAATCTTGATCAGACCTATGGGGTTGTAAAGAGAACTCAGAGGGATACCACAGGATGAAATTTCAAACCCTCTAGATCCGAAATTACATAGATACAACAAATTCAATATCGAGCTCCTAGAAGGCAAGAAAAAGCATGCATTCAAGGATCACTGCAGTAAGGACCACACATCAACAATCAAGGGTAAGTCTCCTACAACAAGGTATGTATGATTAGTGTTTAGATTTGAAATATGAGTATCATCTCTAACATATGTTTTTGCAAGACAACATAAGTACATAAAGGGTCTCGGTTATATCTCTATGTCTCTATATGTCACAGTTAGTTTTGATACCACATTTCGGATATCTTATTCTTGATACTACACATTTGATACTACATACCTTGATGCTACACCAAGTCCACTAAATCTATATGATGTTGTAAATTTCATGTTACTTGTCTTGACATAGTTGATAGAATGGTCTCTATTATTGTACCTAGAACTTGGTCCATCACAAGTCTAGGGTTTTTTGTCAATTTTTATTGTATATTCTTTAGGTCAGTTTTCGATATAGCCTTGCATAGATTCCAGGCCTATATCAAGAATGGGAGTAATTTTCTACTGTTGCAACAAGTCAACAAAAAAAGTGATAAGCACACTTCAGGTACACATTGTAATTTATATTTGTATTTATTCATTCTTATGCACTTACATGTGTTTTGTAGATAGAGGTAATTTGAAGGGTATTTTTTTTTGTTTTGGGATTGGTTTTGCTGGGCAAATTTTTTATGCAGCTAGAAGAAGATTCAAATGCAACTTCAAGAAATAATTCAAGAGTAGAAGTATCAAATCAAAGGAATCATTGTAGCGGGACATCCTTTGAAGACATGACAGCCATTGGTATGTTGTGAAGAAGTGTCATCATTATAAAGTTGTAAAAGAGTCATTTGTAAAAGTGTCATCATTGGAAGAGTCATTATTGTAAAAGAGTCAATCTTCCTAGAGTGGAAAAGGCATTGTTGGGAGGTATAAGAGTCTATGCTAGGAAGATTTCATGGTTGGGTTGTAGGTCGTAGTGTGGTTGGGTGTTCAGTCAAAATCATTGAATCATATTGTATCGTGGATCATTGTCCCTAGTATGGGAATCCACACTCTTGTCTCATTTCAGTCATTAGAGGGTGGCAGGGAGGTGCTAGGTTGGTGCATGAAGTTGCCTACAGGTTGGATCCAATGAACACTTCGGGGTGGTAGGTTCGTCTAGGATGTTGGAGCATCCATTCAATTGACTACTAAAGAAACTAGGGTGTTGGGGCGTCCTTCCATTGGGAGCTAGAGAAAAATGATTTTCTAGAATTCTAGGAATTTTTTGTTTTCATTTAAGTTGTGGATAAAGATTAAAGAATTTATTAGAAAATTGTTTGGTGGTTTTTTACCTTGAGGGGGTTTTCCACCTAAAATTATTATGTCTATTTTGTTCTTTTATTTACTATTATTATTGCATAAACATTAATAATAATTGAAGATTAACTAATGCTCTGAAAAAATTTAAAAGTGCTAATTGCTAAGGAATATTGATTCATCCCCCCTCTCAATATTTCCAACAGCTAAAGAGATAAGATGATCATCAGATGAGAAGACGAAGGAACATCAGACTATACCAGAACATGAAGATCAATATCACATGAAGGACTCCTCATCTTCAAGTCATAAGGAGGAGGAAGAGGAAGAACATGTATCATATTTTCAAGAAGACACAAAGAAAGAAGCAGCGAGGGACAACTTGGCATTATCACATCATCATGCTATCTATCTCTCCAGGTACATGTCATGTCCTGTCACAAGTCATCATATGCCACATCATTATTGTGGATTATGTAATTACCTATTCAAAATGTATTGTAAAGTGGAAGTCCAAACGACACATTTAGAATATGAAGAGTCATGTAAATTTGAAAAGTCATAGGAAGTCAAACATTCATGAGGGTAGTCAAAGAGTCACAAGGAAAGTGAAGCATAACCTCTTGGTTATATATACACCCTCATTGTATGAGAAAAAGACTTTTCACCTTGGCTCCTCCCACAAGTCATTAGATAGACAAACTAGTTCTTTTGAGGAGCTAGTAGTAGTGCCAACACTCCACTATTGGATCTAGTGACATTCATTATATAGACGTGTCCTTGAAATTTTACTTAATAACATAAGCCTTCAAGGCCAACATGTTCTTCATGTATGGATTATGAATATTTGTAAGACTACTACGAATTTTTTTATTTCATGTTTGCTTTCATCTGTGCTAAAGTAGTTGAAATATTTTGGTTATTTTAGTGTTTATATTATTGAGAATGTGTTGTAATGGTTGTGATTGGTTTCCCATCCTTGTGGAATATTCTGTTGGATACTAGACAAATCTTTCTCATTTGTTGGTTGTAATCATCATCACATCTTTTGTGGACTATTCTACTGGATGTTAGATGAATCCTTCTCGATTGTGTGTGTCTCTTCTATGGTGGTACTACTACCTCTCTCTTAGAGGCTCACTTCAATTTTTCCCTAAGGGTAGAAGAAATTTGACACACCTACAACTGAATGCTCACCAGGAACACCTTCTTTATTTTTTAAGGCACCATGCATTCCTCTCTTTCTGACAATTAGATCCAAGGAAAATATATAAGAATACATGGAAACTGGGACAATATTTGGATGGGGCTCATACTCCAAACGATGTGATGTGTAATTGGGATTTCACATTTGGGAGACCCCTAGGTTCATTGATTTCCATCACTTTCAACAAGAATGAATAAGAAACATCAAAAGAAGAAGATATACACCAGGAACCAACCTAAGGGGCTGAAAAAGAAGAAATGAATCCAACCATACCTTGTAATGCATTGGCGGTAATTACCACTCCTAAAAATCTCAAGTTATAAGGATATATCAAGAATAAAAAGCTAATAGTGTTGATTGATTCATGTATTACTCATAATTTTATTCATTGTAAGATAGCCAAGGATTTGAATTGCTTTATATACCCAGCACCAGAGTGTCAAGTGATGGTTGCAAATGGAGGAACTATAAATTGCCTAAGAAATTTCCATAATAACAATCCAACAATGGGGAGTATGTGTTGAATATTCCAATTCTTTTTGTGTAGGTTTTAACCCCGTACATAAATTACCTACATACGAATTCTAAATCACAGGAAAAATAAAAATGCGAGAGCATAACACATAAAACACATATACACAGAGATTTCC
>APFE031683824.1:41446-53138 GCA_000404065.3 Pinus taeda
TTTAGATTTACACTCCTTCTGAAGTGCCCTTCCTTTCCGCATTTCCAGCACACCACCTTTGTAGGTTTTCCTGGAGATTTAGATCTCCCTCTAGATTTAGATCTCCCACTCGATGACTTATTTTTGTTTCTGTTCTGCGACCGTCCTCGTACAGACAAGGCATCACCATTCTGGTTGTCCATATTTTTCCGTCTCATCTCCTCCGTCAGCAAGGCTGAGACTATTTCATCAAACTGCAAAGCAGTTGCATTGCTAACTATTGCAATAACCAAACTATCCCACGAGTCTGGTAGAGAACACAACAAACTGATGCACTTATCTTCATCTGAAATTTTAATATCAACAGATAATAACTAACTTACCACAGTACTAAACGCATTCAGATGATCTGTCACCGAGTCTCCATCTTTCATCCTCAGGTTATACAGCTTTTTCCACAGGAACAGTTTATTCACCAAAGACTTAGATTGGTACAAAGTCCCTAACTTGTCACATAAAGCCTTCGCCGTAGCTTCCCCTGATACATCAACAATACTGAATCTGAGACACACAATCGTATTGTGCTCTTTGCCTTCCGATCCAACTTCTTCCATTCTTCATCGGTCACTCCCGTTGGTTTAGTACCCGGATCTACCGCGATCCACTGATCTTTATCCACCAACAGATCCTCCATCTTGAGTTTCCACAACTCAAAACTCTGACCATTGAACTTCTCAATCTCTATCTTTCCGCTGCTCGCTATCTTCTTTCACCACCAGAATCGATCTCGTAGATCTCCCACTGAACAGGGTCTACCACAGGCCCGAGCGAAACCCCTCGCAACAAAGGCGTCTCCTTGAAGCCAAAACAGCTCTGATACCAAATGTAGGTTTTAACCCCGTACAGAAATTACCTGCATACAAATTCTAAATCACAGGAAAAATAAAAATGCGAGAGCATAACACATAAAACACATATACACAGAGATTTCCCACTGGATCTCAAAACCGAGACTACCAGCTTGATTTTTTATTATGTTCCTTTCGATGTTACAATACATATTTATACATGCCGAAGCATCCAATACCATGGACCGAAAAACCATCGATCCAATACCATGTGTGGAAATCATGCACAAAACCATAGGTGGGTCCACCCAACCTAACATAGGGTCCAAAACCAAATTTTTCCGGGGCACTGCCCCGGACCCCATAAAGTGGGGTTACGGGTACCCCTCAAACCCCCTGTTAACTATGTGGAAAGAATATAACACAACCCAACATTTTTTTCCAATGGATGTTGTGAATGTGGTACTAGGAGTCCAATGATTACATTCTTTGGGAATGACAACTTTTAATTTTCAAAACAAAACCTCGATTTTTCTCTGAAGGAAAGGAAATTGAATTAAGGGGTATCATAGGGAAACCTAGGAAGATAATTAGCTCTAATGGAATGAAAAATATTTTGAATAAGGAACAACAAGGGGTGAACGCATAATTATGTTCACTAGGTTTTCAAATGTCTAAGTCATCCATTTATCCATATCTCCAAAAAGTCCTTAAGAATCATTCCAAGGTATTTGAAACTTCCAAAGCTCTCCCACCTATTCGTGATCATGATAATGATATTCACTTGATTCCAGGAAGTGCTCCTCCAAACATTAGACCTTACAAATATCCTTATGCCTAGAAGGCTGGAATTGAAGGTATGGCTGCAGAAATGCTAGAGGCATGTATAATTCAACTTAGCCAAATTTATTTCTCTTCTCCAGTAATATTGGTGTATAATAAGGATGGACCATGTCATATGTGTCCAGATTATAGAGAGCTCAACAAGCTCACTATTAAAGATAAATTACTCATTCCTATAATTAATGAATTGTTGGATGAATTGCATGTAGCAATTTACTTCAAAAATTTGGATCTTCGTTTAGGATATCATCGAATTAGAATGAATACAGAAGATATTCCAAAAATATAATTTAGAACTCATGAAGGTCATTATGAAATTTTAGTCATGCCTTTTGGCCTTATTAATGCACCTTCTACTTTCAAGGTTTGATGAATTGCAATTTCAAACCCTTCCTTAGAAAATTTGTTTTAATATTTTTTGATGATATACTCATCTATAGCAAGTCTTGGAAAGATCATGTTCAACATGTTGATATGGTGCTCAAACAATTGGAGAAACAATTGTATGAAAAATCCTACAAAAGTTTCTTTGGAGTACAGGAAGTGGAAAATTTGGGTCATATTGTATCCCACAAGGATTTTAAGGCAGACCCAACAAAATTAAAGCTGTCAAAGGAATATAAAATCCCCACTACCTTAAAAAGTATTCTAGGATTTCTAAGATTGAAAAGGTATTATTGAAAATTTGTTAAGAATTAAGGGAACATAGCAATACATCTACCAACATTAATGAATAAAGATGCATTTTTTTTTACTCCAAAAGTAACTACGGACTTTGAACATCTTCAAGAGGTAATGTGTCAAGCTCTAGTATTAGCTACACCATACTTCACAAAAAGATTTATTGTGGAATGTGATACCTCAAGAAATGGCTTTAGTGTTGCTTCAATGCAAGAAGGAAGACCTATTTCTTTTGAAAGTTGTCCCATTAAGGGAAATTATTTACAAAAACCTATTTATGAGAAGGAAATGTTGGAAATACTACATGCATTGAAGAAATTTCACCCTTACCTAATGGGAAGACACTTCAAGGTAAAATTAGATCATGATAGTATTAAATTGTAACACCCCCTCCTCCCATGTCCACCCAAGAAACTGTCCAACTAGGGTAAACATGTGACGAGAGAGGCTACTATAAGGGATTCAACTTCCTTGGTGACCTTAAGGAAATGGAACCGACTGAACATATTAAACAAACCCATCCACATCAATAACAACACCCTTAAGAGACATGTCAACCACTTAGACATCCTGCCCCTGAGTCCCACTGATGAGCTAAGCCTTTTCACCCTTGGTCTCTCTGATGCTATAGGCAAGACACGGACCAAAAGGCAAAGTCGCTCTCACAGGCATGTGTGCCAGTGTCCCTAGACTTTTCCTAGCAGACCTGTGCTAGTGTCCCTGAGATTTGAGCCACGTTTCTAGCCCAGAATCCCGACCTTTGCCAGAAATTATTATAACCTTAAAAATCCATCAAAGACATGATAAAAATATAGACAAATAAAAAATCAACCTCGGGACTAGGCCTAAGCATCCCCAACTGGTAGTGACATTTTTTCAAACTCTTGACATCAATGCAACCTACAGATCTAGGATAGAGGACAGAGAATAAATGACTTAAATAAATTATCAAACCTAACCAGAAGGATCACCTCCTTCTCCATTGAACTATTGTATCAGTAATTAAGTCTTGTATTTATCAATTTAACAATTACAAGTAAATATATGAAATAACCACAACTTAAATGCCTCATTTAACCATGCTTATAACCATCATAAAACCATATAAATATCATAGATATGAAAGCCATCAAATCCACATATAAACAAGTGCAAAATTAAGAGAACTTAGCTTTTATTAATCACAGAAAAATTTAACATGGTTCAGGAATTCCACGTACCACCTGACTATAGGCATGGTTGAACCAAATATCTCTTTCAGTTAGTCACCACCATGCCATATTCTGAGCATGAATGTGATATCTCAAAGAAAAACCAATCCAAGAACAACCAAGGGAATCTAGAGGTTAAACCACCTCCACCCTCATCAAATTGTGATCACACCAAAACCGATGCTCCGATCACAATTGAACCAAACTTGGAATGTCATCCAAAATCCATCATTATCCTCAAAGAATTTTTAGTCTCCTTTTCTCTCAAGCTTTACCACAATCCAATCCTGGATCACTAGGCCCTAAACTGAGACCAAACTCTTAGGATTTACCACAATCCAAACCCAAATCACTAGGCCCTAAACCGAGACTTCTCCCTCAAGCTTTACATGTATCCTGCCAAAATCGATCAAGGGATTCTTATGCCTTTGGGAATGAAACTTAAGACCACCTCTTCCCCGGATTCCCAAATCCATCTTGCAAACCAAATCTCAAAACGAGATAAACATCATGTTGTATGGGCTACAACCACCCTCCAAAACTTTGGCTCGCATGAAAATTTAGGAGCCTTCCATGGATCTTGTGATCGATCATTCCTTGATCACTTATTCGTAAGTTGATGATCTCAAACCCCCCTCCATGATCTTAAGATTTGTTCACATTCTCATCTTTATGCAGTACGTGTCATATTTGGGCATCAGGATTATTGTTTGTCATGCAAAGTGAATATTTCTCTACTTCAAGGGGAAATCTTGTGCATATGGGTTGTTCTCATTACATAGACATGTTTCACACTCACTTCATGCACTCTTGTCACAAAGGTTGTTGCATCAAGAAAAGTATGTATTTTATGTTTTAGATGGTCTGTGTTATATCACTAAGTGTTCAAGCGTGATCATAGTCAAGTTCTCTCACCATTTACATCAGTTTCATTGATCTCATACTTAGCCAGTTTCCCAAGAAACCTAGACTCATCCAACTTTCTGAAATTGCACACTTCACTTCTAAAACCCTTAAGATTTTTTCCTTGCCTGCTAGGACTGCACAATGCATAGAGACACTAGCCTCCATTGGAATCCAAAACTGCACAGTGGTTTCATCCAGTGCCCTTCCCTAGATGGAACCCACTGTCTTCAAAAATTGTGTTGTGACGTCCCTCAACTTCCCAGTATGTCTTGCAACCTGAAACTGTGCATATATGTGCTCATAGGACCCATCTTGGAATAGTGAATTTCATTCATAAACTGTGAAATATCACCCCTTAGTTTCCCAGATTTCACTACACTCAAAAATTGCGCAGAGGTTTCCTCCCAGGACCCCATCCTGCAGCAATGTCTTGCATCTCAAAATTGTGCAGTGTTGTCCAAGCTTTCCAACCTATCTTGCATTCAGAAACTATGTAGATGTACCTCCATAGGGCTCATCCTAGCAGTAATCACTGCCAACTGAAACTGCATAGATCTATCTCTCAATGACTATAGTAAAATATGACACACTACATCACCCTCAAGGAGTTGAGAAGAAATACCAAGAAACTGAGTTAGGATAAAATATTGGGACCTCATGCAAACTCCATTGGACGCATAATCATCTCAAGGGTAAGTATGATAATTAAATTATATCTTTTGAAGTACATCTCTTAGTGTAGCTTGAATGACTGCTTGTCATTGTCATATCATTTTATCTTCAATAACATGCATGTTTCCAAGCACTAAAATTCAATCCATGTGTTTTCGCTACGTGTCTTGCTTCCTTTTCTCTTGTTGAACCAACTATTGTCTTTAGCATGTTGATTGCTATGTCATGCGTGTGATCCAATTCTGTTGATTTCAAAGGTTTGTCTTTGTGTGCTTCGTTTGTCTTAGCTATGTGAACACCCATCGTACTCACACACAAACTTGTAACTGTTGTCGCGCAAGTGCCATCATAGTCATCCCAAGTGTTGCACTTTTCTCTCTCACCTATAAAAAATCCCATAGAGGATCATGCTTTTCTATGTTGTCCCGGTGGTTAGTGCCATCATGTTGTCAAAATATGCTAAGTGTGTGATCCCAATGTCATGTATGCACAAGTTCACTTGCTCCCGCATAACAAATTTTCCTAAAAAACTATCAACTGGACAACCCTCCTCAACCAGACCCCGACTTAGCTACACTACACAGTCCCACCTCTCAATGGCATTGCTCTACTATCTAGAACTACATAAAGCTTGAGGTTTTCCTCCGAGGCAACCTTCATTTCACATTCCTGGAAGTGAGCAAGCTGACTTTCTCCCATAACTGCGCAAAAGTTGTCCCCAAGACCAATCCAGTCTGCACTTCTCATAGGATCACTCATTCAGCCTCCCTCTGGTCAACCAGAAAACCTAAACTACATTGTGACTTGGGGCTGCACTGCTCCCCAAAACTGTGCATAAGTTTCCCTCTTTCCTGCCCTACACTGCCTACAACAAAATACGCAAACATGTGAAACATACCTCGCTTCCTGTCACTTCATTTTCCTAAGAAATTGCACATATATGAATGGCAGGCCCCCTGTTGGCTTTCTCTACTCTATAGCTTCATGTTCCAGATTATCCACAGTTTTAAGTTCATTCTGCCGACGTTGCTCTACTCTCCCTCTAAAAATTGTGCAGTTTTGAATAGCACTCTCCCTGCTGCCCCGCTCTGCACTCTTCTTAGAAATTGTGTAGTCATGTCGAGAATGCTCCTAGTGCCTATCCCAAACAATCCCTTAGAATTGTGCAGTTGTGACCAGCAACTCCTCGTACCTTGATCCAATCTTTCTCTGGAAAAATGCAGAGAAATGTCTTCCAGTGATTCCTGCCACCATGCCTTGTCTTCCTCCTAGAAACTACACAATCCTTCCCAGTTGGGTTCCACCTTGTAGATGTCGCTGTTGTCTCAGATTGTGTAAATTTGTCTCCCAGTGACATATGCATAGTTTTTCCTGATAGTGCCCCGGAGCCACTCATCTCGACCTGAGTTGTGCTTTGCGCAATTTCAGTGTCTTGTCCTCCTTCCTGATCACCTCGCCCTGAAACACGAGAACAATGCATCATGATAGACTAGGAGTTTTTGGATTTGATGTCATCTCATCATGAGTGATTGTAGGAATAAGTACATTTATGGAACATGGCTCAACAAAAAATGGGATGAAGAAGGAGTGCATGCTAAAATACCTGCTTGCAGTTTAACAAATGAACAAGCACATCAGGTAGCAAGCGAAAGAAACACATGCATGGAACCATCTTTCAAAGACCAATACTATTGAAGACCTCGCAACACCAATTTATGCATAGATGAATACAAAGTACATTCAAGGACACACACATCACTTAACAACATAGCATCCTAACGTGGACACTACAGTCAGCCAGTACATGTCAATAATGTCATGTGGAGTTGTGTTATGAGTTATCTCAGTCACCTAACTAATATGATCTGTAATTGTTGTAATCAAATGTAATTCCAAGTGAAATTCCAAGTGTCATTAGTGGAATGTAAACAGTCATATGTAATGTAAAGAGATATATGTAACGAAGTTGAAGAGTCATGAGGGTAGTCCAAGAGTCGAAGGGGAATGTCAAGAGTCACCCCACCCTTTGCTATACATAGAACCTCATAACTCATAGAATAGGCTTTTGGGAGCCAAGATTTTGATAAGCATTGTTTAGAGAGGGCTTGGAGAGTATTCTGATGAGCCTTGGCTTCTCCACAGTGTAGAGCGAGTACATCTCTTTGCAAAAGCAGGCGGTGTTGACTGTAACGTTCCATTATTGGGGCTAGTAATTGTCATGGTTGTATGTATGGATGGAACTTTCACTTTTATATAATATAACAAGAGCTAGCACATCTTCATGCATATGTTGTTATTGTAGTTCAACTATTCTAGTTACTTTAGAAATGTATGTTGTTTAACGTACGCATTTTTGTATGAACTATTTCATATGTGATTGTATGAATCCTGTTGAATTCATGTTGTTGGTTTAACCCATCACTTTGGATTGTTGACTATTCTGTTGTCTAGCTTGTGATGTCATTCAGGTCATGTGTTCCTTTTAGGCTGCGTACTATTACAGGCTTTTAAGGAGCACACTTTATTTTCCCCCTCTATGTGTTAGAAATATCATAGCCTCCATTTTGTCCATATTTTCATGCTTTTTTGCTGAATAACTCTATAATTATACTGGGTGTTTATAGTCATTATTATCCTTTTTATGCATTATTGGGCTATTATCTAGAGGCGCTCAGAGGTAACAGTTATTGATTTATGAATTCTTCTTGTTTTTTTAAATTGAAAAGTATTTAATGTGAAAATGTCAATAATAATAGGCTCTCTTTGTGGCAGATGAACACTTCTTATTCTAACAGTGCAATTCATGTACCATCAGTGCAAATCTTGTTCTCACCTCCACGATTTTCATACTTTGGGTTGTCATGATGGAAAACGAGCATATGGGTTTTGAGGAGAAGGTTCTCGAGATGTTGATGCATTCCCTTGATCGCACCCAGGTCTTCCAGATACTACACAAAGTGAAAGTCAAAGAATACAGTCAAACTATTTCTAGAAACCACGGATTTGTTAGTAGCATGATACTCTCATGGAGAATGTCTCATGACTCGACATTGTTCATTGTGATTATCACCATATCAATACGAATCAAACTAAAAGTTAATTTTCTTATTCTTATACAAAACTCGGTTTTCAAATGCTAAAAATATATGCGCCCATAACCTTCGATCTGAGTAGATGGGAGGCATCTCTATTGGAAGAGGAGCATATGGTGTGGCTTTCTTAGCAGTGAAGAAACTAATGAGAAAGTTGCATTAAAAAATATCCAATGCCTCTGACAATTTAATAGATGCAAAGCGAACCCTGTGAGAAATAAAATTGCGTCAACACATGCAGCATGTGAGGATTAAAATACATACATTCAAAAAATGTGTCCTGCATCAATTGGAACCCAGTCAAAATTGAATCTCCTTATTTTGGTTCTAAATTAGTTTGTATTCACGTCAAGTATAAACTTGTATGCATGTGATCCGAGTAATTCGGTAGCAATGCTGTTATAAGCATGAGGGTTGCGTACTGGAAGGGAATCCTGAATTATATCCTGTAGATTGCTTTTTTTTGCAGAACAGGGGAATCAATTTCATTGTGCAAGGAAGGGAGGAGCCTACGTGCCCAGTAGGATGATCCCTGGAGGGGAGCACTAGAGCCCAACACTGCATTGTTCAATGATTATGTAACAAGATTCAACATTAAATCAAAATTGGCATTCGATTTATGTTTTAAGGTATTCTAAATCTTCTAGTGTTGTAATTTAATTGCTACAAGGGAAACGAGATGGGTGTTTTGGGCCCACCAGCCAGTCCATTGCCCCATACCTCTTAGGATTTCTCTACATTTTATTTTGATATATGCATGGTATGAGTGTGATTTAATATAACTCTTCAATTTCATTTCACAACTCTTTCCTATGCTTTGATCATTTGACTTGTTATTTTATTCCACAATTCTTTTTCATAGCTTTGATCATCCGAGTTTGATTAATAATATTGTCATGTACTTTTATAAAGGTTGTGGCAAAGGATTAGCAGTGAATGTTTTTAAGTGCATCCCTTATTTATCTTACAAGTTAAGTGTGACATTTAACCTTATCTCATTTGTTGCATAACAAGGTTTACTTTCGGAATATAATGATAAAGGAAACTATGGCTTATTAAGGGTTCTGGTTGATTTAACTCATTATGCATTCATGACTACCTATTATTTGGGATGTGAAACTGATTCTCGCACTTTGGAGAAAATAGCATTCATTTGTGAAATCTTGATAATTAAATACGAGGCTCAGCTTGAGGATAAATTGCAATCTTTTTTTATTGGAAAAGTAAAGTGCTCCTTGAACTCTTAGAATGTCTTGAGGTTAAAAGTTGTGATTAATATTCCTTTTCTCATAGCTGAATAATTATGTGTTGAAGAGAAAGTATTTAATGATTTTATAATATCAACGTAAGCTTGAAAGTAGCAAAAACGTATTTATCTTATTTGTTTCTATTGCACACTTGCCTTATAGTTGAGTACTGAATTATTTCTAGAGAAGAAGTACACATATAGTCCAGATTATTTTTCAAGCATTTAATGATTTATTTAGATTAGTTGGAATGAAGTTGCTTTATGCTTCCTAGTTTTCTTTCATGTTTTCCATTTTTGCAAACATAGCATGTAATTCTTAGAGAGGTTTTGAAAACTGAATCGCATTCTTTTGAGTCGAATCTACATTCCCTTCCCCCCTGGACAACTAAGGAAGACTTACGCAGGAATCAAATCAACCCAAAGGAGGAGCCATAAGTAGATTCAAAGTGTGTTTAATTTTATTTGAAGAGTCTTGTTCCTTGTTTCTCAATGATGCCTTTTTGAATTGTTTTCAAGAGCTTGATTCCACTCAAAAGAAAATTGTGTTATGCCTCTAATTTTACCAACCCAGATTGAAAATTTAAATGTTGGTGTAAATCTTGCATTTATACCACCCCACATTTTAGCATTGTTGTCAGGGAGGCGATGTAGGATAAGTTTGTTATAGCTCCAAATATCACCCTTGGTATTTGTGATGCTTGCTTTATGGCCTAGGGCAACCCCTCCTTCTAGACTTGGTCTAAATATTTTAAAAACAATGTTTTATTCCCTGTATGCTACTTTTCCATGTGATAAAAGTGTGTACACGTGGGTTAGTTTATACCCAACCCACATATATGTGTTAAAAAACTTTAAAAAAATAATTTTCCTTAATTATGGGTGGAGTTCACGGGTTTTACCTGTTGATTACCTCCTAGTTCCCATGGCCCAACTATTCCCAATTGTTTCCCAACGAAAAAACTAATTTGGGAGAAGTATAAAAATACTTCAATGGGAAGGCCTTAAGGAGGAGAGAAATGATAGAATTATTGTACTAATATTATCCCCTGATCAAGTATGAAGTATCCATGTGCTTCAAGAACTTCCCCAAGTTCAGGAAACCCTTGTTTCCTTAAGTGTTGATATTCTCTTACTTGTTTGAGATATCATGGTATTGGTTATGAAAGGAGGTTGTTGAAGACTGGCACTAGACGGACCTGGAGGGCGGTTCCACTTGGAGCCGAAAGAGGAAGACTCAGGTGAAATATTTCCATGTTTATTATAGTTTTCTACAATAAAAAGAAACGTTGTCTTGTTCCTGAGATCGACTTTGTTTATGCATCAGATGTTATTGTTATGGTTTATATATGAATGACTATTTTCATGTATAACTAACCATCTACTTATATGATATAAAGTTGATTTCACTCAAATGCTTTATCTATATGCTGTTATGTGTATTCGAATTGGTTGATGTGCAGATTCAAAGATCATCAGGACTTGCAGATGGTTTGAACCCTAGCTGGAGCTACCCAAATGAAGGACATATGGGTATGTTCATTCTTGCATAGTTAGTTTATTTAAGCATGTTGCCTGAGTTGTATGTGTGTTTCTTGTTGTAGATTACTCCTGCTCTGATAGGGTTCTAACCCAAAGCCCTAGGGGACTTATTCCCTTAACAAAGGCCTCACGATTTTTCATGATTTTCCCTTTCCTTCGCAACTGAATTTTTAGATTAACAAGATTCCCCTTACTTCCTGAAGCATACTAGATGGTATTGCCATAGAGCTCACAGGCCAAGTTTTCTTTGCTACAAATGAGTAATTTCCTTGACTACAAAGTGTGATGTCTGATTTGTTTCTTTTATTGCAATTGAGTTTTTAAGAGTAATTTTCTTTACTACAAAGTGTGATGTTGGGTTTCTTTCTTTAATGCAATTGAGATTATTTGATTTATTTTTCTACAAGTGTGATTTTCTTTGTTTACAATCTTGGTTTGTTCCTTTAACCGCAATTGAATTTTTGAGTTAGTGTGTTTCTATTTTTCTGGTGTTAAAATAACCCCTCACTCCAAAATCCATGAGCTAAAAATACCTTCTGGCTAGCAAGAAAATGCTAGGAAGTATGATGCTATTCCAAGAACTATCTCAAATTCTAGCAGAATCTAGGGTCTTTGCTTCACAGAAAGCACACATTTTGGCATCAATTAGAGATAGGTCTATTACTCTAGAAG
>APFE031683854.1:0-14019 GCA_000404065.3 Pinus taeda
TTGGTTTGAAATAGTTACTTAGAGTCAACCTGACCAGCAGCCTATCAGGATCTGATTTTGAGATAATAGTTTCCAAGGCTAAACTAAAATTACCCTTATGCATGTAGAGGTGGGTACTGTTCGACCTATGAGACACCAACAAGTTGCAAGTGGGCCAACGCAAAGAAACATCAGGAGAGTAGTTCTCCAGGACTTGGATTTGGCCGAAAACTTAGCAAAGTTGTAGGATCACATTGAGGGATTAACCCTTGGTATTCTGGATATCTGAATCGAGGAGTTACCTATGAGGCTACAACACCATGCTATTGGTGTTCCTAACTGATGGGCTAGGTTTTTGTGCATGATAGCACAAGTTGTGACTTGTTACCATGAGCACCACTAGATCTACATAGGATGTTTTGTATGCATTTTTTATTTTTTGGGTCAGATGACCAAATGTATCTTAGGCACAAATTTTGTAAAAAATTTTAAAACACATATCTATTTTACTTTCAGAGTGTTCTATGGTTATATGCAATCCTATTCAATTGATGATGCGAATTGAAAATACTACTTTTACATGTGTTGCAGATGTCTATTTAACACATAGTTCGCTAGAGAACCAGTTATTGTGTTAAGATTTCTGGAAATATGTTGATATTGAATGTGTTCAAAATGTCTTCCCAAAATATGAACTCTAAGGAACATACCAAAATTGTTGGATTCTGGACAGTATAAATGTTTGTTAATTGTAGTACAACAAGTTGCTAGTCCAGCCTAACAATGATTTGGCGAGTGCCAAGTGAAATGGCATCAGAGAGTAGTTCAATCAATGCGCTATACTCAACGATTTTTTTTGTCGATCGACTGATACAAATCCCTTGGAAAATCACTAACTTACCACTTGGAGAAAAAATAGCCCATGCTGCAGAAGACAAATTCTGCATAGTACGACTAGCACCATTGGCATAACCAAAAAAAGGTTCCAAAGACTCTTACATCTGCAATAAATGCAAAGCGGATTACTAAATAGATAAAAATCTCTAAAAGAAACACACACACACATGCAATGAAAGCATATATACAGTGAGCTTTACTACACTTAATCAAGCATAGTAACATTTGAGGTACAACGCATTTCGGGGTTGTGACAATGGAATCCCATCATAATCTACTAACTCACAGGCACCTTTTGCTAGAACAAACTTGACAAAATAAGGGCCCATCCACATTGGTTTGGATTTTCCTGCTCCATGTTTATCAGCTTCCTAATCGTAAAGCAAAACTAGGTTTCCTTCTGAGAAGATACAAGGCTTGACATTTCTATCATATTGCACCTTGATACATTTCTTATGCACTTTGTTAGCCAATGTGGTATCACAATGGGTTTCATCCAAATGGATTAATTCTAAAAAATGCAATTCTTCTTCAGAAGTGTCAGGTAACAGGTCAATCATGAGTTTGAGCGATGAAATTTCACATTATATCGGTAAGATTGCTTCCAAACCATACACCAACTGAAAGGGTGTGAAACTAGTTTCATTTCTCACCGAGGTTCGATATGCCCACAAGGCAGAGTACATAATTAAATGTCAGTTTCTCTTATGAACCCCTATCATTTTTTGCAACATCTACTTCAAGACTTTTTTGATGGCCTCAACTTGTCCATTCGCTTGCGGGTAATATGGGTTAGAACTATCATGTGACAGTCCTAACTTAGCAGTCAATTCAACCATCATGTGATTGCAAAAATGCGACCCATGATATATAACTATGGCTTGTGGTACACCAAACCAGGAAACCACATGGTTAAAAAAGAAAAGAATAGTCGTTTCACCAGTGTTGTTCAATGTTGGCATCGCCTCGGTCCATTTGGCAAAATAGTCAATAACGACTATAATATACCCATGCCCCCCGGTCGAGGAAGGGTTACATGTCATAAAGTC
This sequence comes from Pinus taeda, assembly GCA_000404065.3. Classification (NCBI taxonomy): domain Eukaryota; kingdom Viridiplantae; phylum Streptophyta; class Pinopsida; order Pinales; family Pinaceae; genus Pinus; species Pinus taeda. The sequence goes on from APFE031683854.1 coordinate 1,926, forward strand.
AATAACCCATTTGGCAAATGGGCCAACAGTAATGACTGGATGTAGTGGTGCAGTTGGTAATCTAGTTTTTCGGTCATATATCTGGCATGCATGACAACTTTTGATAGCAATAATACAATCTTTAAATATAGTTGGTCATAAGTAACCAGCATGAAGAATTCTCTGTGCGGTTGCATATCCTGATAAGTGTCCACCACAAGCACCAAAATGGCAATCATTGAGTGCTTTCTCAGCTTCCTCATGCATGAGGCACCTCCGTAAAACTGTATCGATACCACGATAGTAAAGTGTGTCACCCATGATTAGATAATCTTTGGGTTGGTAATGAATATGTCATTGTTGCGAGTGAGAGGTATCTTTCCGGAAAGTTTGTGTCTGGAGATAGATTAGTATATCTCCATACCATGTGTTAGATGATGAAATTAGAAATAGAGACTCATCCAATATTGATGGTTCAGATGTTGAATCAATAGAGGCCGAGGGAAGGTCACATAGTAACTTAGCGAAAACTAGAGATTTCTTTGATTTGGACTTGATGAATTCCAAATCAAACTCCTATAAAATAAATATCCATTTTGAGTATTTTCCCCCCAACAATTGATGTGACAAAATATATGTCATAGGGTTGCAATATGAAATGACAGTGATTTTTTGTAACAGGATATAATGGTGAAATCTTTGAACAGCTTGCACAACTACCAAAGCTAGTTTTTCGACAAACGAGTACTTACTTTCTATCTTGTTGAGATTATGGCTCAAGTAATAAATCGGATGTTCAATCCAATTTTCTTCTTGGACTAGACCATGCCAATGGTTGTATCTGCAACAGCGAGATACAGGTAATAGTCATTTTGGTAATTTGGAGAATACATTAATGAAGCTCTAATCAAGGCATCTTTAAGAGCATCAAAGGAAGCTTGTGTGACCTAATCCCAATGAAAGGGTATCTCCTTTTTCAAAATACATGTAAAACCTTTAGGCATATTAGTGTAATTAGGAATGAACCTCCTTAGAAGATTTTCTTTCCCTTGGAGTCTCTGTAATTGTAAAAGATTTGAAGGTGGAGGCAAATCCAAAATTGCCTGAACCTTTAATGGATCAAGTCGAATCCCCTCTCTAGACACTAAAAATCCAAGGAATTGACCAGAACAATGCAAAACACACACTTGTGTGGATTGAGTCATATCTTGTAGTGTCAGCATTGTAAAAATATTTCTCTCAAATTTTGCGGGTGATCAGTCTGCTTTCGTGAATGAGCAGGTAAATCGTCAAGGTAAGGTTGTACAATGTACTTGATGTCATGGAAGGCATAATTCATTGCCCTCTGAAAAGTGACTCCAAAATTCTTCAAAATGAATGGGAGTTTTCTATAGGCGAATGTGCCCCATGGAAAAATAAAATATGTTTTCGATTGATCCTGTGGGCATATATTGATTTGATTGTAGCTGGAAAAACCATCCATAAACGAAAATATTTTGCATCTGGAACATTTGTCAATAATTTGGTTGATAAAAGGAGTAGGATAATTATCTTTTTGACATTCCTAATTTACATCCCTATAATCAATGCACACTCATATTGTTCCTTGTTTATTCATGACATGAAAAATATGGGAAACCCAGTCAGTAAGAGGAACAGGGTAAATAAAACCAGCCTGCAAAAGTTTTTCAGCTTTCGCTTTAATTGTAGTGGCTTTCTTTGGATGAACAGGTTGAAGCCATTGTCAAACTGGCTTGACATCAGGGTACATTTTGATTTTGTGTTCAATAATAATTGAGTCAATGCCTGGAATCTCCTCATAAGACCTTGCAAAGATACCTCTAATTTCAAGAAAGAGAGTATGGTAATTATTGAGTTCTGATGGAGAACAAGATTTTTTGACATGAATATTCTCTACAATATTAGGCTTGGTCAAAATATTAATAGAAATAATTTCTTCAATATTTGACATGTTTTGTTGAGATTCTATTGTGTCTATGAAAACTTAATTCGATAGGAAGTCAACGAGTGACGGGTGGTTTAGTTCATTTGAATAATATTCGATGTCATCTGGAAGATGGGAACGATAATGATAATCTTCCCATGGTTCTTCTCCTATCATCTTTGATTGGATGATTCCTTCATCCATAAAATGTATACGTGAAAAAGGATCTGAAGAAGTACCATATTCTAACGAACGATCTACCCATACAATTGTTGAGTGTGGATTTGGGTTTACCATACAAGCCTGAAAAATTGATTGCTATGATGATTCAATGGGGCTTAACGACATCACTTGAATATTACTATCAACTTCAACCTTGTTGAAAATCCTCCTTAAATCAGAGGAGGTGGAGGAAATCATATTACAAGTCTCTACTCTTGCCACTTCCGCCAAATCAGATGGTAATGGTAAGGTAAAAGTACCCATTAGGGAAGGATCTTTAAAGGGACCTACTCCAACACTTTGAAGTGACAACAGGGGTTCGTGTACCAATGGAATGCTTTTTGTAGCCTATGAACTATTGGCAAAGAAGGCTAGCTGATCAATGACTGTGATTCCACCCTTAAAGGGGAATGAAATAGTATGAAAGTACGTGGAAACCGTAGCAACCATATCATATACCCATGACCTTCCCAGTAAAATGTTGTAATTGAGGGGTCCGTCAACTACCTCAACTTCAACAATAACTGTTTTGCCTCCTAGTTCGATTTGTAGGTTACTCAAAATCCCACAATAACTATATTTTCTTCCATCAAAATCTTTCAATGTGGTTGGTGATCATGACAACGATGGTGAACCAAGTGTTTTCCAGTAGCTCATTGACATAATGCAAGTAGATGCCCCCTCATTAATAATAGCTCGGTGAACATTCTTATTGAGAGATTTTATTCGAATTAGGAAGGCTAACTATGCTGGTAACTATGGTGTATATCCCGCATGGTTAAAAACCACAAGATTAGAATCCATAGGATCCACTCCGCCTATTGTTGACAATAAAACCTACTTCTGGAAGGGACAATTTTGTAACACCTCGAGTGTCGACATAGCAGAAGGTGATTGAGAAAGATCTTCCACTATGTTATAATTATGAGCTGCTCGAGCCTGAGGGTTAAATGTCAATTTGTGCACAACTCCCTTTGGTGGTTGTATTATCAATTCTGGTACAATAGGTGGAATATTTTTAGATGAAGTCGAAGTTGAAGGATGAGGTTGATCAGTGGCCTGATTATTTGATGATGATGGTGGATTCCATAATCTTTGTTCCTCGTTGACACCAAAACTTTGTTTTGTGACTTTGTGATGGATAACTTGAGTACTTGGGATGTGGAAGCATGGTCTGTTGCAACCAAATGTGTCTCTGGGTTTGGAAACGAATCAGTCAACACTACTGATGTGTTTGAAGTATTTAAAATTTTAGAGACCTCGGAGCAGTGTGGACAATCTCTCATAAAATTCTCGTCATTATAGGTTAGACATGGATAATGAGGCTTCCTTTCCGAGGTAGAGGAATCAAGTGATTTCTCTGGAGAGGAATTATCTTGTTTCTTTTTATTTTTCCCCTTTTTCTTTCTTCCTAGTTGCTTTGGATTTTTGCCTTTGTCAGATGACACGTCATTAATTTCGGAAGCAAGAGTATTTTCTGATGCATTGGTAGTTTGATTGGTAATGGCAAGGGTTTGACCATATGGTATTCCTACTGATTGCATGCTCGAAGAACCGATCACACCATCACCAACATGAGAGTCCTTACTCGATTGTGGAGGAGGAGGAACAATGAAAGCTAGTCTGGGTGCATTGGCAATTTTATCATAAAGCATGCCAGATTGTGTGTAAATCAAATCCAAGTATTGGGCATGAGAAATTACTTACTCTTCTGTGACAACTCCACTTTTTTCCATATCCTCAGTGATTGATGGCAACAAGGATTTTATGAACCATTAAGCTAAAAGCTGATTGGGAACATATGTCTTAACCGTCCGACGATGATGTCGCCACTCATGAATATGATCTGATATATGGGTAGCAGTCATATGTTTGTTGGTTAGGAGTTATGTTCCAATCTCGTATCTAATGGGTAGCTGGAAGTGGGTCAAAAAATGTAATGGCTAAAGTGGTGAAATTGTCGAAAGAAGCTATTGGTAACTCAGTGTACCATTTAGCAACCAGACCAGCAAGTGTTCTTTGGAAAAGACGAAGTCTAACCGAATCATCATTTAAGGAGTTTGATGAACACCACAAATGAAAGGTCATGAAATGATTTGATGGGTCTTCTCCAGGATTCCATTAAATTTTGGAATGTCAGATGGTAACTTATGTGGAATTATCGACCACCAAGATGCATATAAGATTGGATCATTAGTGAGCCGACTTAAATATGGTAATTCTAAAGTTGCTACAAATGGAAACTATCGATTCAAGTCAGGTTGAGCATACCCAGGATATGATGGAATTTCCTGAGAAATAGGTCTTTGCATACCGACATAGGGCATCTGCATTTGGTAACCTTGGTATGGTTGTTGTTGAACAAAACCATCATAAGGTGGTTGTTGATAACCAGGTTGAATGTGTGGTTGTCCATAACCTGCAAAGTCTTGTTGACCAGGACCTTGGTAAGCTTGATATTGGCCAAGCCTAGGTTGAGCCTATTGAGCAAGTCCAAATTGGGGTTGGAATTGCTGGAATTAGGGTTGCTAAAATTGCGGCTGCCACGGTTGTTGAATCAATTGTTGTTGTTGTTGCTGGTACAACTGTTGTTGATTTAACAGTTGTTGTTGCCCAACAATGAAAGGTTGGCCAGGTTGTGAATAAACTATACCAGTGTATGCTTGGGCTAGTCCAGATAAGGGTATACTAACCTGAGGTTGCTACTAAACCGCAAGAACAAGTGGTTGTTGTACGACAGCTTGAGGAATTTGAACTTCTTGACTTGAAACTTGTGGTTGGAAGGTAGAAGGATTAGTTTGTACCAATTGAGATACAACAGTTTGAACTTGTTACTATGGTACAATAGTAACAATCGGTGTAGTAGGAATAGCTAACACAGATTGCATTGGTTTTGTTGGATACACAAGCCTAGGTTGAACTGGCATTGTTGGTTGCCATTGACAAACTCTAATTCCAGATTGACCTGAATACTATTGGATATTACCATATGATGGTCCTCTAGAATAAGGAAGATACGATGAATAAGAATATTGCTCTCCATATGGTGGCAATCTAGTATTTAATGGATACATAGGTCTTTGTTGAACAGATTGCCCAGCTTGATATTGATATGCATGATCAAACTGTTGATTTCCCGTTAGAGAAGAACCTGGTAAATTTTTGGTTGAGGACATCGGTGATGACCATGGTGTAGAAGCAACCCCTGAGTGGGTTCCAGATAAATATTGGTAACCAATCGAGACAGATGGTTCACCATACAGGTGTGGCTTAGGTGTGGTAGAAAACATCAAGGAGGTTGCAATAGAAGATTCTACCACAGTTGCATTAGATGATACAGTTTGAGATGTTGACGGTTGTTTAGCCATAGTTAACTGACCCAAAAGTTGTCCTAAAGAATCGACGGGTACTTAAAAATAAGCAGGATCAAATAGAGTAGTAAAATGAGGAGTATGAAGGTAAAGATAAAGCCCAGCTCTAAAGTGGAAAGGTGTTCCTGGTGTAGAACCTTCTTCTAATTCTTCCTCTATAGCAATTAGACCTAGTGGAAGAAATTCACTGTTAGGTCTGTAAAAGATTTCTTGTATTGATAAAGTTGAAGTTTCTGTAGTTACTGATGTCTGAGGGGTAACTGGTTGATCATCCTCTGGTAAAGTAACAACTTCTGAATGTTTAATTTCGAAATCTAGATGTTCAGGTAAATGAACAATAGTTTCTATAAGAGGTTCTTGAACAACTTCAGGTTCAAATGTAACTTCCATTTGAACTGGGATAGGTTCTGGATTAACTTCTAGTTGAACTAATTCAAGTTTAGAAGTACTTTCTAGTTGAGAAGCTCAAAATTGAGGATCAACTTGTTGTTGAACAACCTCGGTTACTATTTCACTAGGATTAGTGCAAATGTCCTCAGGTAATTGTGAAACTTCTTCTTCAGGAACAGATGTACCAGAAATAGTTGGAGTAACTGGAGTCTTAGTACTTACCCAAATAGATGATTCAAGTAATTTAGATGAAGAAATGGGAGTTCTTGATGTACTAAACTCAGTTAAGTGAGACCGCTTTGTACGAATAGGTGTCACTTTGGGTGGTAAAGGTAGTTTTATTGTTGTTCTCCATGAACGACAGGGTAAGGATTGATGTTCCTCCATGATTGCTGATTAATTTTTTTTATCAAAAAAGAAATAATAAAAAAGGGCTATACAAGGAAAAAGGTTTACCAAGAAACTGTGAACTGCAAAATACCTCCTGGCAAACCAAGAAGTACGGGCAAGAAATCTTCCCGAATGTTGTGTTCGGTGTATCACAGTTTATAAGGCAGCGGACTCGGTTACTTAAGGATGGATAGCAAACTAGATTTATCCTCCCATATATACCTAGAGGTATGTGGAGGCCCAGTCCATATAAGCGTTGTCTAATGCAAAACTGCACATTGAGAGCATTCCCATATACTTTACACACTGTAACACCGCTCTATATACTTGAAGGTAAGTGGAGGAGCTACGATATACTAACATACATGGAATGAGGTATCACACTCGGGATGTATTGCAGACAAGTTAGCGACAACTGCTTTGTTTTACCATGCCAGAACACGTCTCTAGCCTAGAACCACTAAATGTTCTCGTTAATGACAATGCTCCATTAGGTAAATTGATGTTAATTTTAAGTTGATCTTGCTTAGGAATTTGCCTTTGAAGTTCACCACGTGATGTATTATGAAATTCCTAGGAATGAAACTGTCATGATAAGCATTCTTTCCATTCAATTTAACAATAAAAATCCTAGCTACTTAGGGATATAGCAATCAAATTTCTTTTGATCAAAGAGCAAAGAGCACAATCTAAATGAAATTTCCTTACACTATTCCTATGAGCACACACAAACTTTTTCAATGCATCATGCATGTATTTCTTTTCGATTCCCTTAATGTGAATATGAACAAAAGGAAATATGCACATACAATCAATCAATCTTTCATAAGAACGAAGACTTCTACGACAGTTCTAATTCGAAGGAAGAGAAGACTTTATGACAATTTCTTTCAAATGAAGGTTAATCAATTATATCCCAACTTTGCCTATTGATTGATAATGACAAAGAAAACATGAAGAAACATTAATCAATCCAATCAAAGTTGGGCTAGACCAGGAGATAAAAACTCATTTTTTGAAACATAGCATTCATTGATCAATCAACAGACTATAAAATAGAGAAAATTTGACAAAAAAATCTTTCCAAAGGTGGGAAATTGATCATAGGAGGATCAACATGGCCTAGAGTTGGAGACAATGCACTTCAGAGCACTATTCCTAAGCCAGGGGTGCTTTGCAGTGCACTGTGTCCCTCACAAGCCTGTGCTAGTGACAGTAAGCCATTTCATGAGGAAACTTGATATAATTTTGACCAATTTTTCAATGTAAACAACTAAATTACAATCTATGAACACAAATAAGGTTTAGGAGGTGGATAAGCTACCAGGAAAGAGGATTATTCCCCAATGGAGTCGCCAATTTATTTTTGAGAATTTAGCATCTACGGATAAATACTAATTCCCTAGATAAGTAGTTGTATCTAGAACAACAGTTTAAAGTGTTTTAGAATTTTCCTATAATCAATAGATAAGATGAGAAGATAGAAGGCCTACCTGTAGTTCTTTTTTCCTCTCGTCTCCCTTGTATCAATTATGTCGCTCTTTCCCGTACTTAATCCGCTTGAGAAGTACCCTGTGAACACAATAGAAGACAAAAAACTAATAAAAGCATACCATCTATTGAATATAAGTGAAAGGAATCAGATACAAGTCACGCACATAAGCATTATGAAACAATACAAACATATGGGAAAAAAGGTTCAAACACTTTATTAGATAGAAGAAGGAATTACAACCATTGGTGTTTGATTCAAAGCCATTCCTCTAGCTTGGATCCCATCTACATCACATCAAAAGCATGACAAACTTGTAGCATCACAATACTTGCTTCAAAGCCAAATCTCATAGCAGCATTATCTCCTTGCAATTCGACATTGTCCAACCCCTTATCAGTTAGATGAGTGGTCAATTTATAGGAAGAAGAAGGAGGTTTTGTCATTAATGGTGGCATTGAATGGCCTTCCATACTTAGAATTAGTTCCATGGAGGAAGGGATGAGAGGATAGGATGCACCTTAACTCATTCCTCATCCATTTTTGAGCTCGTAGGAGTTGATAAGTGAGGGAAACTTCTAAATGAATTCAAAAGATAAGAATATTCCCCAAACCCTATGTGAATTTCTCTCATTCTTGTCCATCACAGGTGAAAGGAAGTCTAAGTTCTCTGCAGAGCACCCTGGTAGTAGACTTAACTACTCTGCAGTGCACCTTCATAAGGGCTTACCTGTGCTGGTCCCTCTAGAGGCTATTTCTGGATGTCTTCAAGTCATGAAACTATCTGGGAAGGAGGCATTTGAGGGGGTGACTTGTTTAGGCCGTGAAGCAACTGAAATTATGGTTTGATGAGCCCTAAAACATTGATCTGAATGTTGGGATTTGATGTGCCCAAATGGATCTGTAACACACGGGTAGATGATTTTCTTTTTCAGAGATATTTTTAGGTTGCATGGGATGCATAGGAATAATTTTAAATACAGATGCAAGAATTTTATGAGTATGTTTTGGTAGGGTATCTTCAAGTTGACTAGGATTGAGCTCACTCCTAGCACTAGCTACCACCCACAGATATATGGTCAAACATAGATAATGAGCAAATGGGTGGAGGAGTATCTCCAGATATATGTTTTTAGATAAAAGAGAGCTTAGATAAAAAATACACCTTGGTGAGTATTGATATAATACTACTTATCATAGGTCTATCAGGATGCTGTTATTCATGGATTGATATGGTTATGAGGCTCTCAAATTCATGGATCTGTTGTTTGGAGAGAGTATAGTGCCTAATGAAAAAGAGATACTACAGAAGAGTGAGGACATCATGAAGTCACTAAAAGAAATTTTGCAACAAGCACATAACCAATAGAAGTTGTATGTTGATCATCATCAGATATACTGAAGTTTTGAGTTTTTGGGCACATTTTATTTGAGAGAGAATCCATATAAACAGTCTACTCTCAAGAAGAGTGGAGCAGAGAAACTCAACCCTAGGTTTTATGGACCAGTTATAGTATCTTGAAGGGTTGGATAGGTTGCCAATGAACATGATCTATCAACTAGCAGAAAGATTCATAATGCATTTCATGTATCCAAGTTCAAGTAGGAACGTGGTCATAACATGGTTCTCTCATCTAAGATGTCATCATTAGATTGGGGGGTGGGTGGGAGTTGATTTTGATTCTAGAGTCCATCATTGATACTAGAGAGAGGACTCTTTGTAAGAAGGTCATCAAAGAATTCATGGTAAAATCAAAGAATTTTCTAGTAGAGGATGTCACATGGGAAAATGAACAGATATTATAGCATCCATCCTAAGATTTCTCAAGGACAAGCAATTTTGGGAAGAGAAAATTGTAATGTTCACTTCCTAACCAGTGGGGTTGGTGGACTTCTAGCCTATTAGTCATTTCTTATAGGATTGGGGTAGGGATAGGAAACCTTAGATATTAGTATTCCAGTAGTTTGGGAATGTTTTATGGTTAATTGAGATCTCATTGGTCTTATGATAATGACACCTTTTCTAGAATGATTTTGAGAGAGTTTTCCAATAGTTACTTTTTTTAGTAAGTTAGTTTCAAGCATCGACTAGGTCAGTTGGTAGGGTTACTATATTTACTATATTTAGTATTGTTGATAGTTCAGTTTTGATGATTACCTCAAATTTTATATAATCTAGTGGTTTTAAATAATACAATAATAATCTATTAAATGTAAATCAAGGATTTAACTTTATCATTACTTGAATATTTTTAGTGAAGAGGCGATAAGGGCAAGTTATAAATGAAAGATTTTTTATTTAAAAAAACAAAAAAGAGGCCTTTAAGTGAGAGACTAAAAGTGATTTTATTTAGTCCCACATGGCTTGATGGAGAGGGTCAGAATTCTTGGAGGATTTATCAAAGTAAAATTTGGAGTTCATTTCATAAGTTGGTTTTGATATTTGATATTGTCATCTTCTAGAGGATATTACATCTTCTTAGTTTGCAAGGGAAAACCCCTTGTAGGTGACATTCTCCATGTTATTAAGAGATATAATCTAGAGAATATCTTGGTGATTTCACACAAATCTCAAAGTTGGTCTTCATTGTTGGTTCGATATCTATAGTCTAGAGAAAATTTAAGGATATATGTGGCAACAAAAGGGATTTTGGAGCTTGATACAATATTGTTGCTATAGTAATGTTATTACATTGATTTTGATTTTTGCAGATTTTAATTTCAAATCAAACTTATGCATTTCTAGAATTAATAGGTATGCTTGAATTGTGTTTTTGAATATTTTTTTTTTTTGTAAGCCGGGGCGGGAATCTGCGATTTACATGCCCATTATGTACCTCTCTACGGGGGAAGGGTAGCCCAAGATTTGAACCCAAGACTTCCGGTTCGGTGAGACTTCATTTCCACGGCCCTTGCCGCTTGAGCTACCCCATGTGTGTTTTTGAAGAATTTTGGCTATATGGGTATTTTTCATTTCAATCATTTATTGTAATCTCAAGAGTAAACATAAATATGAGTTATATTATTTTGTGGCTTTTCCTAAATATTTTTATTTTATGAGTTATTTCATTATTACTAGTACTATCATTTTCAAAAAAACATATATATGTTACAACCTTCATCTAGGGACAACTCTAGTCTAATTTCTAGTCCCAATTGTCTTCTATCTTAAAAAATATTCTAATTTTGTTTCCTATTACCTCAAGTGCCTTTTCATACTAGAAGATGAGTGTGAGACCTAGAAGGATCACCTAAGATTTGTGTTTGGAAATGGATTCACAAGTAGGGTCAAATTCGATAATCCATTTGTTAAAGGAAAGGACTAATGAACACCAACTCCATTTTGATTCCATAATCATGCTACAGTCTTCTTATAAGGTGTGTATGAAAGCTACATAATGCCTTATCAGTATATGGGCAACAGGAATGTAAACCATAAGGGGTCTCTAGGTGTTGAGTAACCAAACGTCCATAACTTTGTTTGAAGGGTTTTTAACCCATAACCTGTCTACTAAAACTTTCTCAAAGAGCTAAGGAATTTCTTCAATGGGTTCACCTTTTCCTACAATTAAATAGATTCGAGAAGGTTGAGACTTGATTAAGTGTTGGTGAGGAAGCGAACCAATCTGGAGCAATGGGGATGGAGGGACTGAAAAAGAGTAACCAAGAATGGGATGGGAATAATAAAAAAGGGCATGGCAAGGGTGAAGAGGGACAAAACAAGGAAAGTTCCTTCCCAAATAACGAGGGGGAAAGTAATTATGGGCTGGGGGTGAGCATCCTCAGGGGAATGAATGTAAATGGATCTACAACATGTTGAGTGGGTGATGTGATGTGGAAATAAATGAGAGATAGGGATATGGTGTTGAAGAGATAGGTGGGCCCAATCATACTTATATTGAGAACAAAAATTATGTCGATTAATAAGACTTTTAGAGTAGTCAATCAGTTCTAAGTTTATATCCATCATTAGCAAAGTGGAGCAGAAGTGTCAGCGAAGGAGTGAGGGTTTTGGTGGGAGTTTCATTTGGTGAGAAGGAAAAATCGAGGCAGTGAGGGACAGCTAGTGTCAAAAGCCATTGCAACATGGAAAAAGGAGGAGAGACTTCAAGCTCACATCAAAGGGTGAGTGGCCTAGGGAACGTGGGAGCACTAGAACCAAACGAAAAAAATCAAAAAGCAATAACTTGGCATAAACTCATCAATGAAATTAAAAACATAAAAAATATAGTCAAGTCCATCAACCCTTAAATAATAATATTATTATATAATATACTTTTAATAATAATAATTTATTTTTTGTTA
>APFE031683854.1:38546-80767 GCA_000404065.3 Pinus taeda
ATTGGGAAGGTGATATGCATCGCACCCTCTGCATGGAGCTTTCAGTATGGTCTAGTTTTGACCATTTATGAGCATTTTTCAGTGGAGAACTTCTGGGAGATGATGTAATCAGTTGACCTTGTTCCTTTAGGTAGTGAAGCAACCCTTTTAGGGACTTAAGAGCCCTCATTTTATGGACATTATTGATTGGGGTTGAAGTGCCAAAAAATGTCTATAACAGTTAGGAGGGAGGCAAAGCCCCCCCTTCATTGTTCTGATTGAGTAGTGGGGGGAGTCACAGGGGGTTTGAGGGGTGCAGGTAACCCCACTTTATGGGGTCCAGGGAAACGCCCCGAAAAATTTTGGTTTTGGATACTATGTTAGGTTGGGCAGACCTAACTATGGTTTTGTCCATGATTTTCGCACATGGTTTTGGATGCAATGGTTTTCGATCCGTGGTTTTGGACGCGATGGTTTTCGGTCCATGGTATTGAATGCTTCGGCATGTATAAATATGTATTATAACATTGAAAGGAACATAATGAAAATTCAAGTTGGTAGTCTCAGTTTTCGGATCCAGGGGAAAATCTCTATGTATATGTCTTTTATGTGTTATGCTCTCGCATTGTTTATTTTCTATGTTTTCGAATTCGTATGCAGGTAATTTATGTACGGGGTTAAAACCTACAATAAAGGCTTATTTAGATAATTTTGTAACCTTTTTTCAGTTCAATTTTAGATCTCTCTCTCTTTATTCTCCCTCTCTCTCATCCTCTTGGACACTTGGAGTTTTCTTGGAGCACTCTTGGAGGAGAGTGGCATACTTGGAGTTTTTTAGCAAGAAGGAAAAAGAAGAGCAAGACAGTGTAAGAGGACATCGGGATCAACAAATATAGTAGGTTTTTCTTGCAAGTAACAAGTTGCATGTATTTTTTTGTCACTTGTTTTGGCATGCATGGAATATGCATGTGGTTTCTTGGTTATGATATGTCATTGGCATGGAGGATTTCCTGGATTGACAGTGGATTTGCCTAGCCTTGCCATTTCTTGCATATCCATGGTGTTGTGGTTTCATTTTCTTTTGTTGTCTAGTTGGTTCTCATGTCCCTTTAGTTGTGGTTTGATTTACTAGTTCCTGGAGCTTTGGTTGGATGAATCCTCTGGAGGCCTCTAATAGCTTGGGTTGAGTTACTAGTCTTAGAGCCTTGGTTCAAAAAACACTCTAGAGCCATTGGTGGGTTGAGTTACTGATCTTGGAGCCTTGAATGGAAAAATTCTCTAGATCGCGACAACAGTTGTGGGTTGAGTTACTAGTCCTGGAGCCTTGGTTGGAACAAATGATCTGGATCCCTGGACAGGTTGGGTAGACACCAATATGGTGATAATTAGTGATGTCTGACCATGAGTTGGAATCATTAGTTGAGGGTTGAGATGGTTTGGCCTCTAGAATACTTCATTGGTTTGATTGATTTGTTGTATGAGATCCCACATTCATGCTTGGAATATGGCATGAGAATGACTGGCTGAAAGAAACATTTGGTTCAACATAGTCTATGGCCGGGTAGTTCATGGAAGTCCCATACCTAATTGTCTTATATAATCATCAATAAGAGCTCTCTTTCTCCTTGATATTTTATGGGTAAATATATTAGTTTATATGTGTCTTATATGGTTGTTATATCCCTGATATTTCTGTTGGTTATATGCTAGTTATGTATGAGTTTTATGACAGTGAAATGCATGACTCTCATCATGTTTTGGTTGATCCCTGAATGTACAATGAATATGTGACATAATATATGGTACTGTAATTATTGTGATGAGACATCAATGCTTCTTAGTGACTCTCAGATAAGCATGAGACCCCTATGCTCAGATATGTTGTTTAAACTTGTAGAATGCATATTTGTGACATGTTTGACGAAATGTATATCATGGCTAGTCGGGGTCTAGTCAAGTCCTTGTTCAAGAAATTACATTTGTATAATTATTTTGATGTTGTATTTCATTTATGGAAGTGTCATGGATTTCTAGGCAGTGACCTGATCCCCGAGCCTAAAAAAAAACACATAAGTTGAGTCGCAGGCACATAACTGCTTGGGAAAGTCCCCATTCTTAGGCATACACATGTTATGGGAGTGACTAGGGGGTTGCAGCCACAATCATGGCCATGTCATTAGAGAAACTGGGCGATAAATGCAGTAAAACGTTAGTTTGTCTCAAGGGCTAGTCACCTGGAAGGTTTGGATGGCTCCTGGGGGTTCTACAATAGGTATAGAAGGTCTGTGTTGTTGTGTTCCATTAGTGCCACTTCACTGAAACATAGGGTATTGAATCTCCTACCACCTTTTCATCCTGCCCCTTAATGGGTTGCATGTTGTCACATGGGAAGAGCTCCCCTACCATTTTTCTTCTCGGGATCTCGCACCCCTGTATGGGGGGGCCAATATTTATCTGTAATCTACTCCAATTTTTCCATCTAGAATTTTTGTAATTCAATGGGCCAATATTGGGGTAATACGTGGGTTTGGTGATCACATCCCTAGTTTTCAAATTTATTCGTTTCCTAGTTCCCTTTTTCTAGAGTATGTTTTGTGATTACAGAGTAAAAATACAAGAGAAATGATTGGATTATCTCTATGAATATCTCAATTCACCACGTAGAGGAAAATTCGTTTGGTGGGGTGCCATTTATTAAATTTTGAACTAGAGAGACTGTAACATGCAAGTCCTCTATTATCTGGATTCTCGGTACTTGATTCTATAGCCAAATGAAGACCCTTTTAAAGTTAAAATAATTCCACCACATTATTGGTGGTGATTCCACATGGACCCACATAGATTTTCATAATTTTTCCTTCATCAGAATGTGCGAGTCATCCAAAGCCCATAGGGCCTAGATCGCCTCATGATGCCCCATCAAAGTTTATTTTAAAGAATCCTTCCGCAGGAAGGGTAAATTTATCAACCAAATTTGCATATCAGAGTAGGGGGCAAGAGACAACATGGTAACCAATTCCACTCGAAGGTCCAATGCTAAAAGGATGGCCAATTCCATCTCATTTACTTTGTAGTCATCTAATGCCTAACTTTATGATAGGATGGTCTCCTTTATGTTTCCTTTCATTGTTTCCCAGGGTTGGCCTGACTGTGACTTTTCATCATAGAACACCAACTGGTTTCTTGCTTTATATACATTCCAAAAAACAAAACCTTGTACTAGGACCAAGCTCGGTTGAGCACCAGGTTTTTGAATAACTTATGTCTCCAGAACTCCAAAGATTACCTGATGCTATTGGAGGATCTATCTACATTGTCGAACAATAACCCTACTTGATGCCATATGTTTCTCTAGAAATCACGCTGATTTCGGAGGTGTTCCATGTTTTCCTCCTAGTATTGACATAATAGGCACCTAGAAGAACCAACAAATCCCTTCTTCCAAATTTTGTCCCAGTTTAGAAGTCACACATACCCAATTAACTAGAGAAAAAATGAAATCTTTGCCCACAACCCTTTTGTCCAGATGTGTTTCCAAAGTGGGTCAGTTGGATCATTAGCTAGATTTGAAGCAATAGAGTAATATTCCTTGACTGAGAAGGACCACCGTGGAAGGTGCCCCCAACATTATTTATACCAATCCATACTATAAAGAATGAATGTTTCTTGAAGTATGTTTGAGAGGGTGTTCTAGGGTAAGTGTGCATGGTGCTTTAGCCATTTCTGTTGCGATTTCCATTCTCTCCATCAAGAAAGTGGGTTATATTATATCCATAAGTACGTGACTTTATTGGTGCCTCAATGTTTCATAAATTCCTTAATACCTCTAAGGTTTCCAAATTGACCAATTTCAGAAGATGCATCCAAGCATCCTCCCAAAATTTAATTGATTGCCCATTCTCGATTTCCCAAAATCCATGATCTTGAATAAGTAATTTTTTATTTTGGGCCATAATCCATATCGGCAATCCTAGATGGAATTACTCACGACTTAATAATTTCTCTAGGCTCTCATTATTACTATGTTTATGAGTCCAAATTTCTTTCCAGATCTTTGGGACCCCCTCGTGCCACATCCACCAAATTTTGGCTCATAACACCTAATTGAGCACTTACGGATCTCTCAGCCCCAAACCTCCATATAATTTAGGTTTGCAAATATTGTCCCATGCTAAAAGTGACCACTTTCTCCCTATTCGTGCCCCTGACCACAAACAATTCATGAAGCTATAGATGGTGTCATTATACACTCCGTTAGGTACTAGAATAACAGAGAGTTGATATATAGGTAAAGCTTGTAAAGTTGATTTTAAAACTGTGAGTCTGCTTGCAAAGTTTAGTGCCTTGAAGGTCTATCTGGAGATTTTTCAATCAATGTTATCCAATATATCTTTCCAATAGGAGGCTTAGAGAGAGTTCGAAACTAGGGTAACCCCTAAGTAGGTACTAGGAATTGCACTGATACAAACTCCCAGAGTTTGAGCTAAATGACTCTGGACTCTAGGATTCGTGTTGAAGAAGAAGATATTTGATTTTTCCCCATTAATAACTATTCTTGAGGCCTTTTAAATTCCTCCAAGATAAGGCCTGATGAGCCCCATAAATGGGTAATTATATGGGCTCATTTTGCCTCCTAACATAGTTTAATCATCCATTCTCTTAGCTTATTGCATGCCTTTTGATTATATTTATGCTTATGGAGTGAGTTGGGTTGGTCATTATGCCATGGAGTATAATATGTGTTTAATGCAGATTTTTGTTTAATTTTGAAGATAAAGTCAAAGATTTAATGGACAATTGGCAACAATAATTCGAATAGACAAGGGAGATGATTTATAGGTGGGTATCCCCCTCATTTGTGACTCCCCACTTTGAATTCTCCATCATGCATCTCAGAGCACAAACAGCCACATCAATGCACTAAAGAGGCAACCGAGCAAGTGGAGGATAACTTTTGTTTATCTCAAGTTTTGGGAGTTAAGAATCCCTGATTTTAAGGAAGTTGTTGGGAGCTTCAGTTGTATAAGTATAGAGGCCTAGGGCCTCATTAGGAAGTTACTCAAATTTTCAAATTTTTGTTGCAGCTTTGCTCTGCTCAGTTTCGAGCTTACTTTTGTTGACAGTTTCATGTATTCCTATTATTATTTTGATAATAAAGATGAGATCCTTTTTGAACTAGCACTAAGTTACCTCAGAGTGCTGAAGCTCTTGGGTTAGGGCCCAATCCAAGCAACCAAGCTCCTCTTGTTTGTAGTTATATGCTTTGTTTCAGTTTATGAATTAGTTGCTGTTAGATAGATTTCTTTCTTCGTTAAGAATAGGCTAGTTTTGGTGATTTAGAAGGTTATTTCCATTTAATTTTTCTATAGCAAGTTGAATAGTGATAGAAAGAAGATACAAAAAGGCCATCAACAGAGCCTTGGCCATCAACTAAGGCCAAGACCCTCTTGCTGCCACAAAAAAAATAGATTTGCCTTTTCCATAGGATTTCTAGTGTTGCAGTTTGTTAGAAGGTTAATGCTTTGCTTTAGATCTCTTCCACCATGCTCATTTATATCTTGCAATAAGTTTCCTTCCATGTTTTTTCTCATTACAACTTTCTTCAGCATTTCTTTCCATAGCTCATGATCTAGATTGGCTTGATGCAAAATTATGTTTTTAGATGTAGTTAGTTTCCTTGCTTGCTTAATCTCCTTGTTTGATTTTCAGGTCCTTTTGTAGAAAATCTCTTCTCACAACAATTTAGCCTACCAGCCATCACAACCCCTCTTTGATCTATGCCCCACAGGTCGCCCATCGTTCATCTCAAATATTCCTTACTTTTGCACATTTCCATAGACTTTCCTCTCTTTCCTTGAACAAATCTGACCATCTTTCTCTCTCCTAATCATTCTTGATGGACCCTATACACCTCAACATATCATCCTAGCCTTCAGCTACCCTTTCCACCCACTTTCCTACCTTAAAAACCTCTAAAACTACTCTCAGCATCCTCTTGTAGACCTCCTGTAGACCTCTTGTAGATCCCCTACAACCTCCTATAGATTTTCCTGTAGGCTTCGTTTTGAAATCTGATTGCTAGAAAAGCCTCCAGGAGGCCACTTGAGCCATCCTAGGACCCATCCACATCCCCATACACCTCTTCAACTCCCAAAGTCACCCTCCATCACCACCAAATCATTGCCACATTCACAAACAAATAAATTACATGCATGACAATTTCACATAAAAATACATAAAAATCCAAAAATATGTTTTTTTCTCATTTTCTTCTAGAAATAGCTTGAATAAATGTTGTTTACTTCCTAGATTAAGTAATGGCATTCATTTCATGATTTTTCATCTCTCTTTCTGCAAAAGTACGATTAGTTGGTTAAGTAGGGTTTGCTAGGTTTACTTTACATTTCAATCTTTTTTTCCTTTCTGCAAGTAGAGTAGCCTCTTTAGAGTAACATTTTCTTTCTTTTATCGCATATAGAGCTTCTTCTGAATCCATAGAAGTTGGCTTGATCTCCTAGTGAGCTCGCACCAGCTGACCAAGTGAAAGCCTGCAGTAAGAACTAGTACTTTTGCATACAGCCCCATCACTTCGAATTTTGTTACGAACTACCAGGTTGATAAAAGCAAAGTAGGAAGCCCAATAGTTGCAACATTATTGCTGCAATACTGGTGCTCACCATCTTTTTCGCGTCGTTTCCAGAGAAGCGTCAGAGTATTTTTTGATTACTACTTCTATTTTTCTATTGCAACATTCTGCTAAATAGTTTATTTCAGAAAAAGTAGAGTAGTTGCTTCTTTCAGTTTCTACATTTCCTTTCTTTCATTTTCAAATTCTGCAATTTCCATTTCAGCAAAAGTAGAGTAGCTGTTTCCTTGATTTCAGTTTGCTTTCATTTTCAATTATGCAAATTTCTTTTCAGAAAAACTAGATTAGTCATTTCCTTGCTTTCAGTTCTGCATTTCATTTGCTTTCCTTTTCAGTTATGCAATTTCATTTCAGCAAGTTCATTTCAGTTATTAGCAAATTGTTTGTTCAATCAATTTCAGTTTTGCAGGTACAAGCAGTGAAAAAAAAAAAAAAACCAACCAAAAAGATTTCCTTTCATGCCTCATAGGAACAAAGATAATTCAAGAAAATTCTTGCCCAACAGCCCCACCACATCACATAGCCACGCTTCTCTCTTCTTCGGTGGTAGTGATCAAGAATAACCTTGAGGTGAACAACCTGAGATATTCGAAGAACCTATAGGGGAAGAAGAAGAAGAAGAAATCCCTCCTGAGACAATGGTTGAAAACAGAAATGATAGGGGGGATGGAGAAAGAGTAGAGGTTACCTTTCCCATCTGAGAAACCGATGGGGACACCAAAATGAAGGACATAAGCCCTTCAGCCCTACCTCACTTCCATGGTTTGACCACAGAAGATCCTGACACCTTCTTGTTTGAGTTTGTTGTCATCTATCGAACCTATGACTATGCAGAAGGTGAGAAAAAGTTGAAACTATTTCCTTCTACTCTCAAGGACACAACATCTCGCTGGTTGATGGGGTTGCTTGGTAGTAACATCACAACTTGGGCGTAGATGCGGCAACCCTTTAGCAACAAATACCGAGAGTACTGTAGATCAAAAGATACCAAGGAAGAAATCTTCCGAATGACCATAGGGAGTGATGAATCCTTGGAAGAAAATGAAGAGAGGTTCCAGCTCAGTTACAAAAGGGTCAGGTGCACACTTGACCCTGAATCTCTGAAGTTAGTCCTGCTCAGGGAATTCTAGAGACCTTCTAGACACCCTCCATTTACTGGCTGGGGGAGACATCTACCAACTACCTTATGAGGACATAAAGAGTGTCTTTAGAAATCATTCTATAGCAGCAAGAAAGAGAGGTAGGGGGAGTCAACCCATAGCCAATAACCCCTCATCCAATTCATCCATCTAAGGTGAACTTGGAATCATGCTGGAAGACTTTAAGAGTGAGATAATGCAGACTCTTCCCATGCAAATGGATACCTTGCATATCAAAAGGTAACAAGAGGAAACAAAGAGGGCTTTGGCCATTTTTTGTCCTAGGTGCACCAGGGGGAATCCTAGGAATGAATGCCCATTGAACTCTATAAAGGTTTGTTTAGTCTGTGAAGAAGATCATTCTACAGATAAGTGCCCTTCCTTGCTCAGTCTTAAAGTTGTGTACGAGGGGGCCGAAGGAGCCACTGAACCACTCTATTTCATGAACCAGAGGAGACCACATGGAGCTAGACCATACCAGCAAGGGATGCAAGGGACATTATAGACATACTACAACCCCAACCAAGTCACCCCCATACCTTCTTAGGGCCCTCCTACTCATCCTTCATGGTCCATGCCCCCTCCTTAGTCCTATCCATCTCAGTATCATTCCCAATCAGCTACTCATTCATTTCAATTCTATGCTTAGCCACAACTTTAGGGGAACGCAACTCATCATGGGTGGAGCCCCAATACAACTCTCCTCCTACTCTTTTGCCTCCACCACTTGGTCAACCACAACCATTAACTGCTACTCCACCAAGGCAACCCCAATATCCTTCTCAGCCGAACCCGCACCCGAACAACAGACATGATTAGCAAGTATATAGTGGGGAACCATCATGCCCAACCTATGATGTGGAGATTCAGGAGATTAACCTGCAATTTCGGAAGGTCCTCCCAGATAGCCAACCTCCCCCTAAGGAGGTTGAGGAAGATAAAGAGGAAAGTGAACCTAAAGCAATTCCACCCTTTCCTGAGAGACTATCCGAGACAACACAACCCACCCTAGAAGAAACTGAACTTCTGGGAGAATTGAAACAATTATGTATAGAGATACCACTTCTCCAAGCCATAAAACATGTGACTATATACAATATCATTATCAAATAGGAGTGCTTTAGGCATCTAGGTAGGCGCAAGAGAGATGCCCCAACCATCAATGTCATACAACAACTGTTTGACCTGATGTTGGGGCAGGTAATCTGTCTAAAATATCTGGATCCTAGAAGCCCAGTAGTGGATGTCCACATCAATGGTACCATGATCCCACACACCTTGATTGATCTGGGAGTTGCCATTAATGTGATGACAAATGACACCATGCTCAAACTTAACTCCAGGGCTCCTTGAGGAATACCATGACAGTATTGCAACTAGCAGACCGCTCCACCGTGACCCTTGACGGGATTATGGAAGATGTGATGCTCTCCATTGATTCTTTGGAGTACCCTTCTAATTTCCTAGTTCTCTAGTCGAAGGCAAATATCACTAGGTATCCTCTCATCCTGGGGATACCCTGGTTGGCCACTCTCGATGCCTACAACAGTTATCGAGCTGGGAACATGACCATCAAGAACGGCATATGTCCAAGCAGTTAATCCTATACCCTCTTTCCCAACCCTTGCTAGAACATGATCTACCTCTTTGGTTGGAGGAGGAGGATGAGGATGAAGTTTATTCTGCACCACTTTGTGCATTGGAAACTGTCATGGGGTGGAAACCGCAAAATGAGGATGATATCATTGAAAATTTAATTCAGAATCCACCCCCCCAATACCTTGCCATTAGAATATATAATGAAAGAAACCCAAAACAATCCCTTAACTTATCTCTGTGTGGCCGACCTGACCTCTCTCCGTATTAAGAATATATAGTTCAGTCGAGAAAGAACCTTGAAAATCAATGCATCCATATCCACTTCCCAAGAGAAGAAGTTGTGCAGCTTATTGAGAAAACATTTAGACGCCTTTGCCTAGAGTTATAAGGAGATGAAGGGAGTGCACCCTTCAGTATGTACTCATCATATATACATTAAGGAAGATTGCAAACCAATCAGGCAACCTCAAAGGAGGATGAATCCTACCCTCAAAGACATTGTTAAGGAAGAATTGCAAAAATTACTGGATGCAGGATTTATCTACCCCATATCTGACAGTGAATGGGTCCCGCCTTTGGTGCTAGTTCCAAAGAAAAATGGTAAGTGGAGAATTTGTGTCGATTATCGAGAAATAAACAAAGCCACTCCAAAGTACCATTTCCCTTTGCCTTTCATAGATCAAGTGTTAGATGGTCTGGCGGGGAAAAAGTTTTTCTCATTCCTAGATGGGTTTAGCGGGTACAATAAGATTCAAATCAACTCGGAGGACCAAGATAATACTACTTTCACTTGTCCTTGGGGTACCTTTTCATATCGGGTCCTTCCTTTTAGTTTGTATAATGCTCTAGCCACTTTCCAGAGAGAAGTATTGAGTATATTTTTTAACTTGATTCATGATGAAGTGGAAATATCTATGGATGATTTTACTCCTTATGGGTCTAACTTTCAAGAAGCTTTATCTAAGCTAGGAAAATTCTTGGAAAAGTGTATTGAAATGAACCTGTCCCTCAGTCTTGAAAAATATGAATTTTTGATGACCTAAGGGACCGTGCTAGGTCATGCAATATCTCAACAAGGATTGCAGGTGGACCCCAACAAAATTGCCATCATCCAAGGGGTCCCACCTCCTCAAAAGGTGAGAGATGTTCGATGTTTCCTAGGCTTAGTTGGATATTATAGAAGATTCATTAAAGATTTCAGTAAGTTAGCCTCTCCACTGCTAGGTCTTTTACGAAAAGATGTCGAGTTCATATGGACTGAAAACTGTCAAGAAGCCTTAGATACCTTGAAAAGCAAACTTGTGACTGCCCCAATTTTGAGAGTCCCAAACTAGGCCCTGCCCTTCCAATTTCACACAGATTCCTCGAACAAAGAAATAGGAGTAGCCTTAGGACAAATTGATGAAAAGCTACCTTATGCCATATACGTTATAAGTAAAAATTCGTCAAGGGCAGTGTTAAACTACACGGTAATCGAGAAGGAACTCCTAGATGTAGTGTGTTCCTTAAACAAATTCAGACATTACATCACATGCTATCAAACCTTTGCACACACTGATCTTGTTGCAATTAGATAGTTAATGAAGAACCAGATGTAAACGATCGCATCATTAGATGGCTACTTTTACTGCAGTAGTTTGATTTGACCATTGTTGATAAGCCTGGTAAGGAAAATTTTGTTGCTGACTTTTTGTCTAGGGTGAATTTTCCCACAGGAGAAGGAATGGTGGATGATCAAATGCCAGATGAACACATGTTTTCTATCTCAGTAATTCCTCCATGGTTTGTTGATATAGCAAACTACTTGGTTTTAGCATAGTTCCCACCACACCTGTCCTCAAAGAAGAAGAGAAAGATCGCGAGGAAAAGCACCCATTTCACCTGGATTGGGGGCAATCTCTTCAAACATGGCCCAGATCATATCTTGAGAAGATGTGTCAGGGAGGAGGAAGTTTTTGAAATTCTCCTGACCTGTCATCATGAGCCTTATGGAGGCCATTTTGCAGCAAAGAGAAATGCCTTCAAAATATTGCAAGCGGGCTACAATTGGCCCACTCTTCATCAAGATGTGACCAGGTATACCAGCCAATGTGATCAGTGTCAAAGGATGGGGAAACCTACTCCAAAGGATGAGATACCTATGCAACCTCAAGTGACGTTTGAGCCATTTGAGAAGTGGGGCCTGAACTTTGTGGGTCCTATCAGCCCTCCTTCAAAACAAAAGCAATACATCATTGTGTGTGTTAGAACCTAGATTTAATTCAGGCTGAAAAGGTAAGCTTCTAGGTCCACATGAAACCACGCTCAGCCTGGTAGCTAGCCCTACTAGGTCAGGAGAGGGTTCTCTCCAGGTCAATCTCAGCTAATTATGATCACTAAGGGCTTGAGATGACTGAAATAGCTACTAATATTAGGCTAGGCATAGATGTAAAGGACTCTGTTTGATAAAAGAGTATTTTTGTGGGCTCAAAGGGAAAGGAAGATTTTGGGTGCAGCGAATGAGGCACAGTCTTGCAGGGATTTCAATGGGGCAAGATAGGCAACTGTAATTGGCACTATAAATCAAGTGAGGTGGATGGATCAGACTGAGGAGGAGTTTAAGAGAGCAAGGGAAGCCATGGATCCTCTCCAAATAGTGGAAAACATTAAAGACTAAACCAAACTTCAAATAGAGCACTACAATTCTCAATGTATTCTACTTACACTCTTGTTTGTTTAGCTGAGAGGAAATAAAGAGAAATGATACATATAACACATGAATAAATTCACAAAGACATAAGAAAGCACTGTACCAACACAAATGCCACAAGGATCTCAAAGAATGCTGCAAATCCTAGTCTCAATTCCTTAGCCAATATACTGATGTGAATGTACAATGAAGCTCAAGGTTTTTCTCAAGAGTCCAACCATGATAATGACTAAAAAACAACATAATATAGAAAAAAAAAGCTCCTCCTTTCATCTAGGGTTCGAGCTCAACTATCTAGCAGCTGATCCAACTGATCCTAAACTGAGAACTTGAATCTAGGCAACATAACAACATGCCTCTAAAAACAAGGACACTGATTCATTCAGCTTGAAACAACCTCTAAATTGATGAATATACCTCTAAAAGTAAAATTCCAAGATTTTTACATCATGATCCATCCATTTTTATCAAATTACATCATAGAGTTTCCATTAGGAAAGCAAAAATGTCAAACTAGGCAAAATTGGGCGAAAAACAGAGCAAAACTGGGTCAAACTCGCAATTTTTCCTCTATGTGCCGCACCTGTTTGGACCCACTTTTGGAGGCCTTCCCGATGTCCCAATCAGCTCCAAGTATGCTTGTTGGAAAGGCCTATCTGTCTACTTTCCAACCCAAGTGGAATGTTTCGATTTTGTCTTGATTTTCCCTGTCAAAAATCCAAGCTCCCAAGACTGCTTCCTGTGTGTCAAAATATGGGCAGTGAGGTCATTTTTTGAGTGTTTTTGACCTCTTTGAGGGCCCAAAACCTGCCCAAATTTCTTGGCCATAGCTAGGCAAGCATAAATGTTCATGAAAAATCTAGAAATGCAATTTTTTTGTGATTTGGAGTCGTCTAGAAAAAGCGAGCACCACATGGCGCGACGCATAGGGAGGAAAACTCTGTTTTTGTGCCAAAAAAATTTCAAAATGCAAAAATTGCTCCAAATTTCTTGAAATTTGGGCTGGACCTTCTTTATCAAGGGCTATGATGGGCTCAAGATGCCTCAGCCAATATCGAGAGTCGATCATGCTCTTTTTGCCTCTTTTTCCTTTTTGATGCCTTCCTTAGTTTTGCCTTTAAATTCCTTATTCCTGCCCTGCAAACCTTGTTCCGCGCCATGTAATGAAAATCCATGTGTCTCAACAACGCTTTGTCCCTATCGACATTTTCCAGTAGTCTCTCTAGGTGGATGTTGATTCTCGCGAACCAAGACTCCCGATTAGCATTGATCTTTTGCTCAAGTGAAGTGAACTCCTCCACCCGCCTCCTTTGGGTAGCTTGGTGATTCTCCCGAATGTTTTGTAACTCCATGATCACCTGCTGGTCCTCAAGCTCCTTATTCCTTTGCTCCAAGTATTTTATAGTCCACTTAGCCCTCTCCAATTTAAGGGACAAGGCTTTAATTTCTGTCTGTTGCTCTTGGATGATCTCTTTGAGACTTGTGCTTTCCGGGCCCATATCAACATCCTCAACAAGAATAAATTCCCGCTCACCTGAAGGCCCTTCATCGTGCATTGGCTTCTTGCCTTTGTCCTGAACATGTGGTGTTGTTGTCGGAAGCGAGGCCCCTTAAACCCCAGGTAGAGACAACACTCGCTTTGTTTCCGTGAACAACTGCCTAGTTCCCTTTTGATAAGTAACAAAGATCGACATCCTAATAATTTGTGTCTCCTGACCCTCATGCTGATAAGAAGATCCACCTGTCTCATGCAAAACCTCTGAAGGTCCCTGAAATCATCCCAAGGGATGCCCTGCAATCCAAGATGATGAACAACCACAATTTTAATAAGAGGAAAATGATGAATATTGTTAAACTGCTGATGAGGAGTCTTGTGCTGCACTAGAGTGGTCATCCTTCCAATATTTCAGTACATGAAATAAGGAATGTTCATCATTCGCACCCGGCTAAAATGCATGAGCAACCTTATGTGATAAGCATACAAAAGGGAGAACTGGCCCTCACAGCTGAAATGCTTCATGATCAATTTCATTAAACGAGCATATTCATCTCTAAGGTACCGAAAAGGAAACACTCTCTTGAGCTGTTTCAGGAAGCCAGGCTTAATATAAGGTTCATAATGTTGCCGATCAATTTTCTGCCTCTTGTTCCATGGCTCTCCAATGTTGGGAATATTGGTTCCTAATGAGATGGATTCTGGTGTAAGTGTGAAGGTGACACCAGCTAGAGTGGCCTAATCACCATGTAAATGTAGTACAAACAAGTGAGCCAACTCAGGATGAAACTGAATACTAGCAACCTTCTCACAAAATTCATAACATGATTGATGTTGGAAACAAGAGATGGCAATAGGGCATGCCTGCAATTCAGTCAGGGTGATTGGTTCTTATCTGATATGTCTGCCCCCTCTATGAGGCCTCATGGGTGCATGTCCTTCTACAGGTGAGTCACTTTGGGTCTCCAGTTCATAATCAGATGAAGGATTAGATGTCATGAATACTGGTAGAAAAATTGTCCTGAAGAGATGGGTGTTGATGTGTCAAACTGTGATGGACTTCCCTTGATTATTGTTTAACCTCTGCCACTGAGGGAAAATAGTGAAATGAGGGGGGATAAGGGGAGGGAAAAATAGTGGGGTATTAGGAACTATTGGGATAGATGTAGTTAGGGAAATATGGGATATTTTGGGAGTTTTGTATAAGGTTAGGGTTCGGGATTTTTCAATAGGAAATTTGGGCAAGAGAACTTGGGATAGGGGATTAGTGAATTTAGGGGGTTGAGAAACTTAGGGAACAATGAAATCAGGGAAAAATGGGATAAGGGAATGATAGAGGGATGATGAACTTGGTAGCAAAATGGTTATCAAAACCCTAGGTAGCAATTTTGGTTTGAGGAATTTGAAATGGTAGGGTTTGATTATTTGTTTAAACACTCACCACATCAACCATCATAACATAAACACCAAACTTGGATGAACAGCAGAAGTGGAGCTCAACCTACTTGGAACAAAGTGAATTTGTGCGTTTTTGGCGCTTGGAGGCCGTTCTAGAACTTTTCGAGCCCTTTAGCTGTATGTGTCGCACCTCACCAGTGCACCGCGCCCGTGCAAAAATACACTGAGTTCTGAGGCCCAGTGCGCCACACCTGACCAATGCGTCGCGCCTCCTGCTTAGTGTGCCACGAGGGTCACTAGAAGCAATTTTCACCCAAGTTTCTCCTCTTGCTTAACAAAATCACTTTGCATTGCTAGTATTTTACAAAAGAACTTTCAAATGAAGGCATTGCTTATAAACAAAGAGCTTTTAAGATTTTAGCTCATGAAACCCACTTTTACAATGTTTTCAAAATGACTTGATTTCAAACTCTGTTTTTTGGAATTTTTCACCTTTTTGGCTTTGTGATGAACTAAATGAGTTGAACTTTGCTTGTTTTTGCAGGTGTTGGAGCTTCTTAGGCTAAGGAAAGAAACTAGGGTGCAGATGAAGGAATTTGCAATGAAGAAAACAAAATTTACATGATTTTAGTACAATAAAGGCTAAATACTTTGTTTTTTCCTCAAAACAGAGTTTTGAGGAAAAACACATTTTCGAACACTTGTCGATGAAATTTTTTGATGATGAAACCTCCTCATGGTATGCTGGTAATTATTGGACACTTTGAAGCATTTATTGACAAAACCCTAATGAAACCCTATACCTACTTGACACTGAAACCCTAAACACAACCTTTTGGAATTTTTAATGAAAAGAAGACTGTATATGCCTTTTTAATGAACATACATGAAATAACAGGTGAATGACATGAGGGACATGGGGAAAATTGTTGGGAAGCCACTACCGTGAGACGATCCATGTGCCTAATGGAATGCAAATTATTGGGCGGGACACCTAATATGAAATGCAACAAGAGGATTTGATCTCTGACGAAGGGATGAAGATACTGACACTAACATTGGCTCCAATGGGGATGGTAGCTCCTTGGAGGTGCCAAGAACTACAGATCTCTGGGAAATCTGATAGTGCCTTCATCCATTGGGCTATGGAGTCAATAACTTCAACGAAACAAAACTAAACTCTTGACTTATAGACTCAATTTGAGGAGTGAATGTGACTCAACATTGACTCATTTTCAAGACTTAAATTGACTCGGAGACCTGACTCTAACAAAAAAAACTCAAAACTGAAACCAAACTTTAGCCTTATAACCTTAACCTCAGGCCCCAAGCTGAAGAATGACACCAATACACACTTGCAACCTATACATAAATAAATACCGGAAACTGAAATGTTGCCATTGGCAACTTATTTATTTACAAGTCTACCCTACTTTGCTACAAAACCAATAGATCAAGTAATGTTGTAATGCCAAATCAACCAAGCACGTAACTGTAACAAGGATGCTGCTTAGAAGTGCTCGAACCAAGACACAATTGGAAAGGCTAGTAGCCATACATGCACATAATGAATTTGGTTATGTAAAAGGAAATCTGATCTATCATTCAAACAAAAAAAAATTCCATGTACACTACAATAAGATCGAAAAACCAGACTTTGTTTGCTACCCCAACTCCTCAATAGATGTTTCCAGTTGTAAACTATCAATGCAAATATCCATGGGCAGCTTTACCTTTTGTTCCTTCTACTAAAAAAGGTCCCCAAATAATGGGACTCAACAATCCAGATCCTGGGATTGTATTTGGGTCTCCAATTCAATTATATCTCCTTCCATTTTGATGGCAAACTCTTGCAAAAAATTGAGCTTAACTTCATGGCTGCATCGACAGGATTTCAGATAAGAAGAAAGAGATGAAGAAAAATTCTCATCTACCTCATCATCCGTGCACATATCTTCCTATTCTCTAAAACCTTGAATAGAGGGAACCTCTATTTTGAATTCTTTCTCTTTCTCCATCCATGTTTCAAGAAAGATATGCCAAAAATCTGCAAAGGACTTAATAGATCTGATAGGAAAACCTTCAATCCATTTTCTACATTTGCCTTGAAACAAATAAAAGAACAATTTGATGAAGACATCTTCCTTTTTAACTCTAAGAATGTCCACAAATGTTTTGAATTTTTATATATGTTCTAGAGTCAAAGTCAGATCTTCCCCATTGAATTTAGGGCCATTACTCAAAATGTATGCATTCTTTGGTAATTGATTAGGAAAACCAAGAAGATTAGAAAAATTGATACATGAATACCTTGAACAAATAGAAGCAACATATGAGTCCTTCATTTAGCCAGCCACCATCAATACTTTGAAACTCGAGACTTCAAACAATGGAGTCGCTAGGTAGATTATTTCAGCCTTCATATGTGTATGATCGTTGTCCACCATCAACGATCAGATCTGAACTTGATACATGTACTGGGGCAATTTGCAGGTTGGATATTCCGTTTATAGGACTAGACCGGAGATTGACTGAAGTAGCTTTTATCTACTTGCGCTAATGAAAAGCAAGAGCGTTTCGAAGGCTACCTGGCTAATCTTCAGACTCCGTCTGTAGTTTCAAAATGAAGAATACTAACAAACAAATAAACCTTCCCCAGTATGGTCACCACTATGTTAGAGCCTAGATTTACCTTAGGCTAAAAAGGTAAGCTTCTAGGTCCACATCAAACCACGCTCAGCTTGGTAGCTAGCCCTACCAGGTCAAGAGAGGGCTCTCTCTGGGTCAATCTCAGCTAATTATGATCACTAAGGGCTTGAGATGATTGAAATATATGCTAATCTTAAGCTAGGTATAGATGTAAAGGAGTGTGTTTGATAAAATAGTGTTTTGTGGGCTCAAAGGGAAAGGGAGATTTTGGGTGCAGGGAATGAGGCACAGTCTCGCAGGGATTTCGATGGGGCAAGATAGGAAACTGTAATTGGCACCATAAATCAATTGAGGTGGATGGATCAGAGTGAGGAGGAGTTGAAGAGGGCAAGGGAAGCCATGGATCCTCTCCAAACAGTGGAAAACTTTAAATACTAAACCAAACTTCGAGTAGAGCACTATAATTCTCAATGTATTCTACTGTACACTCTTGTTTGTTTAGCTGAGAGGAAATAAAGAGAAATGATACATATAACACATGAGTAAATTCAAAAAGACATAAGAAAGCACTGTACCAACACAAATTCCACAAGGATCCCAAAGAATGCTACAAATCCTGGTCTCAATTCCTTAGCCAAAATACTGATGTGAATGTACAATGAAGCTCAAGGCTTTTCTCAAGAGTCCAACCATGCTAATGACTGAAAAACAACATAATATAGACAAACATAACTCCTCCTTGCCTCTAGGGGTCGAGCTCACCTGTTTAGGAGCTGATCCAGCTGATCCTAAACCGAGAACTGGAATCTAGGCAACATAACAACATGCTTCTAGAAACAAGGAAACTGATTCATTCAGTTTGAAACAACCTCTAAATTGATGAATCTACCTCTAAAAGTAAAAATCCAACTTATTTACATCTTGATCCATCAATTTTTATCAAATTGCATAATAGATTCTCCATTATGAAAGTAAAAAAGTCAAACTAGGCAAAATTGGGTGAAAAACAAAGCAAAACTGGGTCAAACTCGCAATGTTTCCTCTATGCACCGCGCCTGATTCTCTATGCACTGTGCCTGTTTGGACCCACTTTTGGAGGCCTTCCTGATGTCCAAATAAGCTCTAGGTAGGCTTGTTGGAAAGGCCTGTCTATATACTTTCTAACCCAAGTAAAATGTTTCAATTTGGTCTTGAATTTTCCCTGTCAAAAATCCAATCTCCCAAGACTGCTTCCTGTGTGTCAAAATATGGGCAGTGAGGTAATTGTTTGAGTGTTTTTTACCTCTTTGAAGGCTCGAAACCTGCCCAAATTTCTTGGCCATAGCTAGGCAAGTATAACTTTTCATGACAAATCTAGAAATGCAATTTATTTTTTATTTGGAACCTTCTAGCAAAAGTGAGTGCCACGTGGCGCGGCGCATAGGGAGGAAAACTCTATTTTTGTGCCAAAAAATTTTCAAAATGCACAAATTGCTCCGAATTTCTTGAAATTTTGTCTAGACCTTCTCTATCAAGGACTATGATGGGCCAAGGATGTCTTGGTCAATATCCGGAGTCGATCATGCTCTTTTTGCCTCTTTTGCCTTTTTGATGCCTTCCTTAGTTTTTCCTTTAAATTCCTTATTTGTGCCTTGCAAACCTTGTTCCACGCCATGTAATGAAAAGCCATGTCTCTCAGCAATGCTTTGTCCCTATGGGCCTTGTCCAGCAATCTCTCTAAGTGGATGTTGACTCTCTCGAGCCAAGCCTCCTGATCAACGTTGATCTCTTGCTCAAGTGAAGTGAACTCCACCCTCCTCCTTTGGGCAGCTTGGCGATTCTCCCGAATGTTTTGTAACTCCATGATCACTTGCTGGTCCTCAAGCTGCTTATTCCTTTACTCCAAGTATTTTATAGTCCACTTAGCCCTCTCCAAGTTAAGGGACAAGGCTTTGATTTCTATCTGTTTCTCTTGGATGATCTCTTTGAGACTTGTGCTTTCCCGGCCCATATCAACATCCTCAACAAGAATAAAGTCCCCCTCACATGAAGGCCCTTCATCCTGCATTGGCCTCTTTCCTTTGTCCTAAACCTATGGTGCTGATGTCAGAAGCAATGCCCCTTCCACCCCAAGTGGAGATAACACTCGCTTTGTTGTGGCAAACAACTACCTAGTGCCCTTATGATAAGTAACAAATATCGACATCCTAACAACCTGTGTCTCCTGACCCTCATGCTAATAAGAAGATCCACATGTCTCATGCAAAACCTCTGAAGGTCCCTGGGAGCTTTGAAAAACTCACGAGAGATGAAATCATCCCAAGGGATACCCTGCAATCCAAGCTGATGAACAACCACAATTTTAATAAGAGCAAAATGATAAATATTGTTAAACTCCTACTGAGGAGTCTTGTGTTGCACTAGAGTGGTCATCCTTCCAATATTTTGGTACATGAAATAAGGAATGTTCATCATCCGTACCCAGGTAAAATGCATGAGCAGCCTGATGTGATAAGCATACAAACGGGAGAACCGACCCTCACAGCTGAAATACGTCATGATCAATTTCATTAAAGGAGCATATTCATCTCCGAGGTACCGAAAAGGAAACACTCTCTTGAGCTATTTCAGGAAGCAAGCTTAATATAAGGTTCATAATGTTGCTGATCAATTTTCTACCTCTTGTTCCATGGCTCTCCAATGTTCGGAATACCGGTTCTTAATGAGATGGATTCTAGTGTAAGTGTGAAGGTGACACCAGCTAGAGTGGCCTGATCACCATGTAAATGCAGTACAAACAAGTGAGCCAACTCAGGATGAAACTGAATACTAGAAACCTTCTCATAGAATTCATAACATGACTGATGTTGGAAACAAGAGATGGCAATAGGGAAGGCCTGCAATTCAGTCAGGGTGATTGGTTCTTCTCTGATATGTCTGCCCCCTCTATGAGGACTCCTGGGTGCATATCCTTCTGCAAGTGAGTCACTTTGGGTCTCCACTTCATAATTAGATGAAGGATTATATGCCATGACTACTGGTACAAAAACTGTCCTAAAGAGATGGGTACTGATGTGTCAAACTGTGATGGACTACCCTTGATGATTGTTTAACCTCTGCCCCCAAGGGAAAACATTGAAATGAGGGAGGATAAGGGGAGGGAAAAATAGTGGGGTATTAGGGACTATTGGAATAGATGTAGTTAGGGAAATATGGGATATTTTGGGAGATTAAGGTTAGGGTTTGGAATTTTTCAATAGGAAATTTGGGAAAGGGAACTTGGGATAGGGAATTAGTGAATTTAGGGGGTTAAGAAACTTAGGGAACAATGAAATAAGGGAAAAATGGGATAAGGGAATGATGGAGGGATGATGGACTTGGTAGCAAAATGGTTATCAAAACCCTAGGCAGCAATTTTTGTTTGAGGAATTTGAAATGGTAAGGTTTGATTATTTGTTTAAACACTCACCACATCAACCATCATAACATAAAAACCAAACTTGGATGAATAGCAGAAGTGGAGCTCAACCTACTTGGAACAAAGTGAATTTGTGCGTTTTTGGCGATTGGAGGCCGTTTTGGAACTTTTCCGCCCCTTTAGCTGTATGCGCCGCACCTCACCAGTGCGCCGCGCCCATGCAAAAATACACTGATTTCTGAAGCCCAGTGCATCGCACCTCACCAATGCGCCGTGCCTCATGCCCAATGCGCTGCGTCAGTCACTAGGAGCGATTTTCACCCAAGTTTCTCCTCTTGCTTAACAAAATCACTTTGCATTGCTATTCTTTTACAAATGAACTTTGAAATGAAGGCGTTGCTTATAAACAAAGATCTTTTAAGATTTTAGCTCATGAAACCCACTTTTACAATGTTTTCAAAATGACTTGATTTCAAACTCTGTTTTTTGGACTTTTTCACCTTTTTAGCCTTGTGATGAACTAAATGAGCTGAAATTTGCTTCGTTTTGTAGGTGTTGTAGCTTCTTAGGCTAAGGAAAGAAACTAGGATGTAGATGAAGGAATTTGCAACGAAGAAAACAAAATTTACATGATTTTAATACAATAAAGGCTAAATACTATATTTTTTTTCCTCAAAACAAAGTTTTGAGGAAAAACACATTTTCGAACACTTGTCAATGAAATTTATTGATGATGAAACCTCCTCATGTCCTGCTAGTAATTATTGGACACTTTCAAGCATTTATTGACAAAACCCTAATGAAACCCTAGACCTACTTGACATTGAAACCCTAAAGACAACCTTTTGCAATTTTTAATGAAAAGAAGACTGTATATGCCTTTTTAATGAACAAACAGGAACTAGCAGGTGAATGACATGAGGGACGTGAGGAAACTTTTTCAGAAGCCAGTAACGTCAGACGATCCATGTGCCTAATGGAATGAAAATGACTGGGCAGGACACCTAATATGAAATGAAACAAGAGGATTTGATCTCTGACAGAGGGATGAAGATACCGACACTAACATTGTGCCCCAATTATCTGACAAAATGGGCAGAAACAAAAGAATTCAAAGCAGCAACAGAGGAAGAATTAGCTAAGTTTTTGATAGAAAACATATTCTATAAGTTCGGGTATCCAAGAGAAATGGTCACAAACCAAGGCAGTTAGTTCACTTCCAAGTTGATTGAAGACCTGCTCACACATCATAAAATCAAGCACAAGACTTCCACCCCTTACCATCCACAAGACAATGGGCAGGTGGAAGTCACTAATAGAGCTTTGGAAGGAATTTTGACCAAGGTAGTGAGCAGCAGCAGAAAATATTGGGTGGATAGACTAGTTGAGGCCACCTGGGCCTACAACACAACATGGAAGACCACCACAGGGTTCACACCCTATGAACTGGTCTATGGGAAGAAGGTTTTGCTGTCAATAGAATTTAAATACAATACACTAAGAGTGGCAGCTCAGCTAGACCTAGACCTCAGCCATGCACAAAGGGAAAGACTACTCCAGCTCAATGGATTGGATGAACAAATATTGCAGGCCCTTCTCCACACAGAGGTAGTTCAGCTTCAGAGGAAGATATGCCATGAAAAAAATATCAAGGAGAAGCAATTCCAAGAGGAAGATTGGGCACTACTCTATGACTCAAGGTTTAAAGATTTCAAAGGCAAGCTGAGGACAAGATGGTTGGGACCCTACACTGTGGAAAAATGCAATGGCATTGGGCACTGCTCTATGACTCAAGGTTTAAAGATTTCAAAGGTAAGCTGAGGACAAGATGGCTGGGACCCTACACTGTGGAAAAATGCAATGACAATGGTTCAGTTCTGATCAGAACCATTGATGAGGAAGCCATCCCCATGCTTATCAATGGACATAGGTTGAAAATTTACAGGAAGCCCCTCTCCAAGTGAGAGTTCATTGAAGATCTGAATAAGATACTGATGGTAGTGGATGAGGTTTAACCTCCACTTCACTCACTCACTAAAGAAGCAGAAAAAAGAAAAATAATAAGGACTCAAGTGCAAACCTCCATGAGGTGCTTGAGTCCCATCATTGGGTTGAAAACCTCTTTTGAGGTGGCCCAGTGATGAAAAACAAATAAAAAGAGAGAGAATGATATCCATGGGTGAAAACCTCCCTTGGAGGTGCCTAGGGCAGGAAAATAGGGTGACAACCTTTTTGAAGCGCCCTAGTTGTCTTTCCAAAAAAAAAAAAAGAGAAAAAAAGGAGAGAAAAGAAGAAAAAGAGAATTGACTTTTAATGTGCATTGTAGGTTACAGGTGGACCACAGGGTGCAAGAGAAGGTGCCATAGAGCCTATTTCATCTCCCCCACACTCTTCTCCATCATTGCTGACCTTTCTTCCACCCGACTATGCTTTTTTCGGGAAACTGTGTGTTCTACAAGAGGCTCCTGTAGAAATCACAGAGAGCCAGAAATGGTCTCACAAAGCAGTCCGATGGGCTGAGAGGTTTCACAAAGAGAATTAAGACCTTCCTACAGCTATCCACCCTCATTGCAATCCATGCCATGCCTGCACCACCTCATCATCATCATTTTTTTCCCTTCCTGTTAAAAAAAAAAAAAAACACAGAAACCAATTTTTGGAAAAAAAAAACAAAAATAAAGGGAGAAGCACCTCCAAGTCTCAGTTACAGCTTACCAAGTACCTCTCCATATTCATCATCATCCCTGGCATCATCCTCATAGCTCCCAGCACAAAAATCAGCTAAAAATTTTAAAGGGAGAAGCAGTTACAAGAGCTCCTGTAGGAATTCCTGTAGTAGCTGATCCCATTAAAATCAAGCCACAACAGCAAAATAAGTGAAGCCATGGAATTAAAAAGGGGAAATCTAAAGCCAAATTAAAAAGGGGACATCTAAGGCCAAATCCAGCCAGAGGATACCTGCACAAAGCAAACAAACCACACATCAAGGAGCATCAAGCATATAGCAGAGGAGATACAAGAATGCAACAACTGAAATACGAACATGCAATAGCAAAAGGAACTAAAATGCCTTAGAACACGTACATTCGACTCGCAGGTAAGTGACTAACCCTCTCCTCTATTGCATCTATGTAATTGGGAAATATGCATAAGCGAATGAGGTGGTTAGGGTTGAATGAGAAAAGGTGGCTAGTAAATTGGCCACCCTCACCTAGTTGACTGCGCTCATCCGGAAATGCCACCACACAAGTGCCTAGTCAACTCAGAGAAAAATATAAAGGACAGGTAGTGGAGGTTCTGCAAAATCCGATGCAATGATGGGAAGTGATTTCGGGAACGAGCCATGATGACAGGGTAGTGGGGACTAGCGGTCCAAATATGGCAACATACCTTTTTTCTAGCTCACCCCATCACCGGAAATATCTAAAAGAAGACATAAGTACTCCTCCTCGAAACTCCTTCACCACCTTTTCTTCCATTTCATCCTCATTCACTTAGCTGCAACAAGCTCTATGCCACCGCCATAGGCTCAAAACCATCATTCTCCATTGCTTTCATCCATCCTCTTGCTATCAGCGTTCTACAGGAGCACTTACAGGTTCTACATGAGCACCTACAGGCAGTTCTACAGGAGGGATAGTACGTTGTTTTTAAGGAGAAAACACAGGGTTTTTCCTTGATTTCTGGCTTGATGAGGTAGGATTCGTGCATACCCACCTTGATTATAAATATGTGCAAGGAACGATATAATTTTAAGGAGAAATTCAGTCCCTATAAGGAGAGAAATTACATAAGAAGTTTCTGCCTGTTTTCTTAAAAAACACAGTTTTTCCTTTGCTTTCCTGTTTCTTCAAAATTCCTATCTCCATCTCTACATTGGGTGTTAAAAAGGGGTATACGCACAATGACAAGGGTATTCATGAGGAAGGAGCCAAAAAATTCAGCTAGGGTCCATGAACATCCCGAAATAATAGCCATTGTCACTAGAGCAAATTGGATGCCATTTTTTGAAAAATTCAGAGGGTTTGATGAAGAAGTGGCTCAGGAATTTTCCCTTTCTTTAGTCTTTCACTCGAGGACCCATGCCACTGTTACTTTGAGAGGTCTCTCCATGGAAATCACCCCAGAATTTATCAGTAGGGTTACCACCCTTCCTCTTGGATTACCTTGGAGCAAAGATGAAAAGTCAATTGGACAGTCTCCCAAGAAAACCTTCTTCCAAAGCAATGAACATCCTATAGAAGACAAAAATGGCACTAGGAGGACAAGCATACCTTACCCTTAGGATGAGTTCAGTTACCATATTATCAAATATATTTCCAGTGAAGGGAGGCATAACATAGTTTATGGCTACCATTTCAAAATTCTCCACGAGCTGAGATATGGCATGGACACTCCAACACCCCATAAAATTAGCATCCCCTATTTTCTTATGCAGTCCCTCATAGACTCTAGCATTAATTTGAAGACAGGAGATCCATATCAGTTGGCTCACAATGGGTTAATTAAACTGTTAGTGGAAGAAACCCTCCATACCTTCACAATCCCCATAGCATAGGAAATATTCCGAAACATGATAACAGAAGATAATTTAAAGGCCCTCACAAATGATTTCAGTCCTTCTGATAGTGAGGGGGAAAAGTAGCAAGGGGGAGAAGGGGATAAAACTGAGGAACAAATAGAGGAGGAATACAGCAAAATAGAGAAGGAGGAAACTAATCCAGAGGACGAAGAAACCAAAATAGAGCAAGAGGAAACAAAACCAGCAGAGACAGAGAGGAAAAAAAGAGAGGAAAAAAGGGCAGAAAGGACAGAAGTGTCTCATGAGACCCTAGAAAGGGACGCAATAGCTGCTCTCGCTGCCCTCAGCACCCTAGTTAAACCCAAACAAAAGAGGAAGAGGTAGACCTCAATGTATTTCATGGCTCAGAAGAGCACACAGATCAAAAAAGGGAAGCCCCAACCTTCTTCTAAAGTGCCCATTGTAATTGAAGATTCACCCACTATCAAAGGGGAAGAATCTCCCAGATCTTCCACCTGAAAGGAAAGAGTGCAACTACAGGGCTCAAAAACAGTTCTATAGGAGGCACATATTGTTCTATAGGAGACCTTGTCGAGACCACAAGAGACTGAAAAACTTGAAAAAATGCTAGAAGGACAGTCATAGGGGAAGGAGGAAGCAATATAGACTCAAGCACCTAATCCCTAGCCTAGTTTGGGCTCTTACTACAATCTTCTTGAGGGGGGGAAATCATTCCTCAAAAATTTGCAATCCCACTTTTCTTTGAGTTGGAGAAAGAGAGAATAAGGAGCCATAGGTGGATGCAAATCGCCAAATCCAATGGAGTAGAGGATATTGGCCACATGGAGAACAAGCTTAGAGAAATAGGCAGGGAGTTAAGTGTTTTAAGACATAGAGAGGCAACCACAAGAACACACTTGGAAACAGAAAATGCATTACTTAGAGGACAGCTGCAAGAAAGGGAGACACAACTAGCATGCATGGCTAATTGGTCTATGGAGGCACTGGAGTGCAGAACACTGGCAAAATCATATGGAGTATACCTCAAGGACCAGTGGCTGAAATTTCAGATCAAGACTTTGGCACAGAGAGGCGCAATGCCTTTCCAAGATTATAGACAATTTATGGACCTATTTGACCAGAGGTGAGTAGAAAACAAGGCAAAAATAGCTGAGTTTTATTTGCATAACATGGCCCTCACTGATATGAACATGTGGGAACCCAATGCTAGGCTAGGGGACTTGCAACTGATAGCCATGGCATGATGGATGAATCGCGAGGAATTAAGGGCAGCATAGATAAGGAAGTTGAAGATAAAGGAGAAAAATGAGTACTTGATTATCAGAGCTGAGCCGTCAGACCCCATGGCTCTCATCAGCACACACCAGATGCTTGCAAATGATCCCTAAATTGCCCATAAGTATATCAATGATCAGGCTCAGGCCATTGCACATTTTGAAGATATGGAAAGGTTACTCAGGGATGAGTATTCATGCTTGTATGAGGAGGTGGAACACCCTACCACACAACCGATAGATCAGGGCGTATCACTCCCCAAAAATGATGAAAGAAGAATTAAGGAGAGTGCCACTAGACAAGCACTCTATGTAGAATTTGAAGGTCAATTGGATTGGCCTCAAATTGAGTCCCCCAATGCTACTAGGCATGTTAGAAGGCAGAAAAGAGGAATAAGAACAACAGCAGTGGGAAGAGGTGGATAGAAAGATAGGATTCAATGACAAAGAATAGGACCTCACATCAGAAGCATGGGATGCAAGGGAGGCCATCAGGGCCATCAAAGATGAGGAGATGGATTGAGTTGCTCAGAGGATGAGAAACACCTTCAATAGGGGGTGATGATGAACCCCATAAATGGGTAATTATGTGGGCTCATTTTTCCTCCTAACATGGTTTAATCAACCATTCTCTTAGCTTATTTCATGTTTTCTGGTTATGTTTATGCTTATGGAGTGAGTTGGGTTGGTCATTATTCCATGGAGTCTAATATGTGTTTAATGCAAATTTTTGTACAATTTTGGAGATAAAGTCAAAGATTTAATGGACAATTGGTAGCAATAATTTGAAGTAGACAAGGGAGAGGACTTATAGGAGGGTATCCCCCTCATATATGACTCCCCACTTTGAATTCTCCATCATGCAACTCGGAGCACAAACAACCACATCAATGCACTAAAGAGGCAGCCGAGAAAATGGAGGATAAATTTTGTTTATCTCAAGTTTTGGGAGCCAAGCCTCCTTGATTTTAAGGAAGTTGTTGGGAGCTTCAGTTGTATAAATAGAGAGGCCTAGGGCCTCATTAGGTAGTTAGTCAAGTTTTCAAATTTTTGTTGAAGCTTTTCTCTGCTCAACTTCAAGCTTACTTTTGTTGACAGTTTCATGTATTCCTATTATTATTTTGATAATAAAGATGAGATCATTTTTGATGTAGCACTGAGTTACCTCAAAGGGCTGAAGCTCTTGGGTTAGGGCCCAATCCAAGTGGCCAATATCCTCTTCTTTTTATTTATATGCTTTGTTTCAGTTTATGAATTAGTCACTATTAGATAGATTTCCTTCTTAGTTAAGAATAGGTTGAATTTGGTGATTTAGAAGGTTGTTTCCATTTACGTTTTCTATAGCATGTTGAACAGTGATAGAAAGAAGATACAAAAAGGCCATCAACTGAGGCCAAGACCCTCTTGCTACCACAAAAAACACATATTTGCCTCTTCCATAGGATTTCTAGTGTTGCAGCTTGTTAGAAGGTTAATGCTTTGCTTTAGATCTCTTTCACCATGCTCATTTCAATCTTGCAATAAGTTTCCTTCCATGCTTTCTCTCATTACAACATTCTTCAGCATTTCTTTCCATGGCTTATGATCTAGATTGCCTTGATGCAAAATTCTATTTTTTTATGTACTTAGTTTCCTTGCTTGTTTAATCTCCTTGTTTGATTTTCATGTCCTTTTGCAGCAAATCTCTTCTCACAGCAAGTTAGCCTACCAGCCATCACAACCCCTCTTTGATCTATGCCCCACAGGTCACCCATCGTTCATCTCAAATCTGCCTTAGTTCTACACATTTCCATAGACTTTCCTCTCTTTCCTTGAACAAATCCAACCATATTTCTCTATCCTAATCATTCTTCATGGACCCTAGACACCTAAACACATCATCCTAGCCTTTAGCAACCCTTTCCACCCACTTTCCTACCTTCAAAACCTCCAAAACTGCTCTCTACATCCTCCTGTAGACCTCCTGTAGATCCCCTACAGCCTCCTGTAGATTTTCCTGTAGGCTTCTTTTTGACGTCTGATTGCTGGAAGAGCCTCCAGGTGACCACTTGAGCCATCCTAGGACCCATCCACATCCTCCTACACCTCTACAACTCCCAAATTCACCCTCCATCTCCACCAAATCACTGCCACATTCACAAACAAATAAATTACATGCATGACAATTTCACATAAAAATCCAAAAATATTTTTTTTCTCATTTCCTTCTAGAAATAGCTTGAATAGATGTTGTCTACTTCCTAGATTAGGTAATGGCATTCATTTCATGATTTTTCATCTCTCTTTCTACAAAAGTACAATTAGTTGGTTAAGTAGGGTTTGCTAGGTTTACTTTACATTTCAGCCTTATTTTCCTTTCTACAAGTAGAGTAGCCTCTGTAGAGTAAGCTTTCCTATCTTTCATCACATATAGAGCTTCTTCTGAATCCATATAAGTTGGCTTGATCTCCTAGTGATCTTGCGCCAGCTAACCAAGTGACAGCCTGTAGTAAGAACTAGTACTTGTGCATACAGCACCATTGCTTCCAAGTTTGTTACGAACTACCAGGTTGATAAAAGTAAAGTAGGAAGTCCAGGAGTTGTAGCATTATTTCTGCAATAATGGTGCTCACCAAGGCCAAGGTGTCTTTCCTCCTCTAAAGTGGGTTTCCCAAATAACATATTATCATCCACAAACTACTAGTGGGTTATTGGTTAGGCTTGTGGGGCTAGACGTAGGCCTTTGATATCACCCAACGATGTAGCTTCCTTGATGTAACCACTAAGGCCTTCAATGGAAATGATAAAAAGGAAAGGAGAGAATGGATAACCTTGTCGTAGGCTTCTCGAGCCCCTAAAAGGGCGAGTTGGAGACCTGTTTACCAAAATTGAATAGAATAGGGTTTCAACAAGAGACTTGATCCATTGAATCTAATCATGGAAAAACCCAAATTCCTCTAGAATATTTGATAGATAATTCCAATTAAGACGGTCGGGTGCAACCCAACTTGGCTACATTTTCGGCAAGGAACCTTAATTTTGTGGGTAGAGTGTGCAGTAGAAAGGATGTCACGGAGTGCGAAGTGGATTGCATAGCGAAGCATCAGAGCATAGTGAGGACCACGTAGCAAGCTCATCACATAGTACAAGGGCTTCAAAGTGAAGCCCATTCCTTTTTCTAAAAGCATATAGTATTTTAAAAGTTGAATGGTTTTGGACCATAGTCCCTTGTATTTTGGAAACCATGATATTAGGTCCATGGTAATGTAGCAATTTAATCCCTCAATGTAATAATATATAAAGGGATGAATAATAAATAAGGAAGGCATGAATAAATTGGATCCAAATCTATGTTTATGGTTGTATTTTTGTGATCTGTAATTTGGAGAAAGGGGCAAGGCTCCACTATTGAGTGCGGGGAGGCCTGGGTCTGTAGCTTAGTATGTAGACCATCTATAGCTTAGTGTGTAGACAACCTGCAGCTGTGTGCATAGGTGAAGAACTGTGTGTTGTACCAAATTGTCTATTATAAGCAATAGTTCTTGTGGACATAGTCCCACATTGGGATGAACCATGGTAAAATTTGTGTCTTCATATGTTGATTTGCTTACTATCTACATTTTATTTCAGTAGTGTGAAGTTTATGGATGCTTATGATATGTTCAAGTGATGTTTGTAATCAGGTGAAGTAATATATAAGTGCAAAGTATTTCATGAATGAAAAGTAGTTTATAAGTGTTAAAGAATAAGAAAATACAAAATTTCCACACCACAGTATCCCTCAAGGACTATAGAAACTTACTTTTGCGACCTCCCATAGTCATTTCAGGTGCGACTGCGACTTGCTTGTAGGTCGTTGTCGAAAGGGCCATTGATTAAGGGTTTTGTTGGAGCACAATAAAATCCAAACCTAGGTCAGACCAACCTAAGCTAACAAATGGTTCCATTGCGAGGACTAGTATTTGTTTGAGGGATATGTTTATGTGGCATCTGTCAAAGAAAAAAATTCAAGATTGGGTAGAACAGAAGGAACAAGGATTTGTAGAACAAGAAAATAGAATTCCTCTTCTATCAACTAAAAGGTGGTTGGAGAAGTATATTTTTGAAGATCAATACAAAATCTTCTTCGGTTCATTTCATGTTGAGCTATACGAGTGGATATCAAGGTTTACCGAGAGAAAGAATGATTTTAAAGGAGACGAACCTAAGGAGTGGACTCCTAAAATAATACAACGAATCAAGAACACCGACAATGGGATCTCAAGAGATATTTTTTTCTGGATTGATAACAGCTTGGGAGGATTTATTACTGAGTTCACAGGTAGGCTCAATTGTGTCCTATAGTGAAGTAGTAGAACAAAAAAATTTCAAAGGACTGCAAGGTGAGTGCTTGAGAACTCCAAAACTCTCGATTAATATGTTGTTGTCGAAAAGGGGGTTTTATTAATGCAATCATATTATTAGCTACTTATGTTTGGGAGAAGATTTGAAGAAGAAACTAAAACATGAAAAGGTGGAAAAATATATAGAATAGACACTAGGAAGAGATCGCATGGCCAATATCCAAAGACTTTGATATAAACTAATTATACCCCTCTTTTAAGTGATTCTGAAAGTGAAGAAAACTACCTTGAGAACCCTGAAGTAACTCTGCAGTATTCACCCTTCCATCTTGAAAGTTCGTCGAAGCCAGAATCAAGTAGTAATTAGGGTGCTTTTTGTTTTCCCCATCCCCCTATCCCCCTGTTGTGGCCACCATCAACCCCATCCTTATTTAGTGTTAGCAATAACATTAAACGACAGGGGACCCTTAGTAAAAAAAAACAAAAAAAAAAAAACAAAAAAATCCTTTCTGTATTGAACTCAGAAATATATCGCATCGCGGGAAGAGAGTAAAACATTTCTTTATGAGCACTATA
This sequence comes from Pinus taeda, assembly GCA_000404065.3. NCBI lineage: Eukaryota > Viridiplantae > Streptophyta > Pinopsida > Pinales > Pinaceae > Pinus > Pinus taeda. Next base: position 70,253 of record APFE031683854.1, read on the forward strand.
AAAAATGAGAAAAAGCGACGTGAAATCCATCACATCGCATACATCAAGAAGCACCCATAAATGAAGATCTTCAGAATTCTCCGATGGCCGATATGCGACATCGCATATCGCAACATCACATAAGAAGCACACAATAGTTTAACATGATCTGTGATCTTGCGATGAATGCGATCTTGCGATAATTGCGATGTTGTGATGAATGCGACATGCGATCTACGATCTGCGATATCGCGATCTTGATGAAAATGCGATAACGTGATAATGAAATGCAAGTTGCAGGAACTGCCCATTGCAAATTTTTCTCGGCTCAACATTCAAGAAACGTTGTCCATAAACCAAAAATTCCGCGCGCACCTTAAACGAAATTAATGAACGTATGCCAAAGCGTTAATGAAGGACAGTTTTATGTTTTTCGAAGAGTCAGTTCACAATGGGTGGAATTATTTTATGCATTCTTAGAGCTTAGAGCTTTCGTGTCAATATTTATTGTTATAACTCTTTTTCCTTTGCGTAAACTGCAGGAATGAAAAATAGGAAACAACATGGAGCAATGCAAAGGAAACATCTAAGGAAAAAGGGAAAGTGTCAATGCTCAGAGACAGAGAAGAGATGCCCTCATAAACAAATACCACATGCGGTGGAACCACAGGTTCCAGAGCATTAGTGAATAGATGCTAATATCAATAGGCAATCCAACACTCAGGGTAAAAAGCTCACAAAAAACAGCATGTTTGCAAAATTCTGAAAAATCTTACGCCCGAAAAAGGAAAAGGCGCTACAGACAAAAAAACGCATCAGAAATTGTTCAGAAATCAAATTCTCTAACTTTCTTAGTCATTCGCAAGTCCGGAACCGAAGATAGAAAAAGCAGAAGCAATTTGAGGGAAATTTGGGATGTTACCAAGTATATACGTAGTGAAATCACCTGGAAAGAGGATGATCCCCAAAAATATCTTCTAATTTACTAAAAAATGGTGCCAACACTTGCCATTCCTATTTTCTTTACTCAAACAAAAGCGGAAAGCAACCAGCCGACTCTTCCCAGGCAAATGATGAATGGTTGCAACATCAAGGAGTAAATGCAGAAATAGTTAGGAATTAGATTCGGTTTTTAGAAATAAGTTTGCTTAGAAAGAGGGCGGTCATTTAAAAAACCGTATCCTAAATTTATGTAATTATGTTATTTAGTTAACAGTATTTAAACCCTTCTCATGCATTTAGAGAAGATTCCAAAAATTTGCCAAAAAACTTATCCTCAGAACATGCACTTTTTCACCCTCAGAGGAGGTTTTGATGAATGGAAGGATCGAGATTTATTGATGTTTGCATTTGATATCTGCTACTGATGTTTCACTTCTGTACTCTTAGTAGATATTAGAATAAGGAAAGATAAATCATTTTTGCTGGAAGCTTATGAGTAGGACCAGTCATAAATGGTACTTTTATCTCTTGATCATTTCTGCTTATATTCTTAAGGCAATATACAATTTTTAGTTGTTTATATGTTATTACATGAATGTTTGTGTTACCATTTGGCACTTTTGTACGGTGGAGCCATTTATTTATGTTAATGTGTGAATAACTTATTATGCGATATGCTGTTCACAACTGTTTTGCCTAACTTTTTATGCAAAGTAGTTTATCTTAATTGATTTCTATTCTTATAATTGCTGAATAATCTTTATTAACAGTTATTATTTGAAATCTCTTTAGATCGCATAACAAAAGAATTACATCCCGTGTTTGCATAGATTAGATGTGATGTTTTCATTAGATTACAATAACATAGAGTTAGACTAAAGTAGCTCAGATATGAACTTCAGATCAACAACATCCAATTCTACACACACACACATCCTTAGATTGGGAAACTGGTCCCATTTTCCCCAGTCGGACTCACTATACCAAATGGATAAGGAGCTGTCAACCAAGGTCCGAACCAGGTGAGTATCCCCCTTGTTGTCGACCCGATTTTCGGGGCGTCAACATATTTGGCGCTAGAAGGAGGGCTGAACTATGAATGGCACCTAAATCTAAATCCAAATACAATTCTGAGAGTAAATCGCCCTCATCATCTCCCCCGACTTCCCTAGTATGTTTAATTCCAGAGTCAGAAGTCGCTCGAGTATCAAACGCTGCTACACACCCTAATATTTCAGACCGATCTATCATTAAACCCCATGAAGTGGAATCCCTGATTCACAAACTTCAGGTATTTTTCATTTCTCCTCAGAGGTCTGATAAATCTCAAAGCAGTGTCACTTCGCAGTACAATCCTGCTCATCCCCTAACCAGGTTAAAGAGTGAAAATTTTGGCATTCAACCAACTGAGTTGCCTCTTCCCACCAGGAAAAGAGCGAGGAAATTACCGCTAGAGTCTGACAGTGAGACTCTTTCGTCTACATCATCCATTTCAACTACCTCACCGTGAAGTCAACCACCCACGCCTCCATTCCAAACCATCATCCATCCGTCTACCAGACCTCCCACAACCCCTCTTCAATCATCTATGATCATAGTATCTTCATCTTCCCAGCTGCAGGGATCATCTTCTGCACTTTCCTCTACTAGCAGCTCAACGATGGCCCAGTCTCCATGGAACAACCCCAGGGCAGTTTTAATGCCTGCACCCTTGAGCCCAATACCGGCCCATCCTGAGAAATGGCTGCCCAAATTCAATCCAGAAGCAGGCATGCTAGTAGAAGAACACATAAACAATTTCATGCTTTCTATCAATCTCAACGGAGTTACTAATGAAGACGTTGTTGTTCGGATTTTTCCCTATACAATGCAAGGAACAGCCGGGTCATGGTACTTTTTATTACCCTCCGGGTCTATCACATGTTGGGATATCTTCCAGAACCAGTTCCTCACCAAGTTTGGTGATGAAAGATCAACGACAACGTTAATCAATGACCTATCCAATCTTAAAGCCAAAGCTATAGAACCTATCAAAGATTTCAATTTCCGGTTCAATAAAATTATCAAAAAAATTCCTACTGCTTCCCGACCTAGCGAAGAAGTACGATGTGAATGGTATATTACTGCCTTACCATCAAACACAGCAATCTTCGTGGACAGAGAAAATAAAATAACCTTAGTTGAAAACATGACAGAGGCGATAGCAGTAGAGAAACGTGTAATATACCTGGAAAGAAGATCTGCGATAGAAGAACGCAAATCTAAAAAGTCACCTTTAAAGAAGACTCCAAAAAGAAACAAGTGAAAGACCCTTTTGATTTGGAAGGATTGCAGAAAGTTTTAAAAACTATGTCTAATGAGATGGTTGACATAAAAAAACAAGTAGCAGAAACTTCTTCAAAAAAGCCCTATAGAGCTTTTAAAAGAGGTCCTTCAATGGATATAAAACCACCCAATGCCATTTCAAATGTTGAATCCGAGGAAGAAGAAGAAGAAGAAGAAAGTGCCACTGAAGGGCAGACTGATGACGAAGAAGTTGTGGAATTACAAGGAATGTGGGATTTCATCCTCCCATAAGAAGAAGATCAAGAAGTATTTCCAGTTAGCACACGAAGCAAAAACTAGCTTGATCCTCCCCAAACTACCCCTAAGAAGAAGAACGCAAGCCCTGCAACAAAAGATAAAGTCGCAACAAAGAAAACAACCACTAAAGTGAGTCAATCTAGCCTAGTCCAAGTAGATCAAACAACTCCATCAAAAACATTGATAGTGTCGGATGAAATGGAGTACAATATTATAGATGATATGAGAAAAACTAGGGCTAATATTACCCTTTACAAATTGAGAAAATTGAAACATCAACAGAAGATAATGATGAAAGAATTACATGTTGTACCCATTTCATCTCTGCCTACTGTTGTACTCTCTCAAGCTTCCCACAACATGGGAAGACCTTCAACTAACGCGATCATTAAGATTCACCTAAATGAAATCGCCTTAATTGGAGGAAGATCAAGATCTTGCACTCCCCCGTTTCTTCTCACTTATGAAATTTTCAACAAAAATGTGCACAATTGTTTGATAGATTCCGGTGCTTCATAGAATATTTTACCCATATCAATATGTGCCAAGTTAAATGTTCAACCACAAAAATCTGCAGTGCGCATAGTTCAACTCGATCGATCTCAAGTCGAAGTGACTGGTGAACTTAATCAATTAACCATAAGATTATCATCCAATCCGAAGATATGTTAGGTTATTGACATTCTAGTGGCTGATATCCCAGAATTCAATGGCCTAATTCTTAGCAGAGATTGGTCCGAGAAACTCCATGGATACTTCGCTACCGACTGGTCGCACATGTGGTTACCCTACAACGGTAAACCGAATCAAATAAAGGTTGAACGAGAATTACACCAGAAATGAAGCAATAGCTTATAACAGCAGTATCATAGGTAATTACTTGGTAGATTCTTTTCTCGGCAATTTCAATGCTCACACATCACCCTACTTAGAAAATTCATTTTTGTCCCAAATCGAAATTTTTTCCCAAACTGATAGTTCAAAGTGTGTTAATTTTTTAGATAAACCTGTAAATACGTCTTTGTTTTGGAAATTATATTTTGATGGCTCTAAATATAAAGAAGGAGCAGGAGCAAGATGCGTTCTGATTAGTCCAGAAGGAAATAATACCATGCTTACATGCAGACATGAATTCGATTGCACAAACAATACAGCAGAATACGAGGCCTTGGTGCAAGGGCCTGTACAAAGCAATCGGGTTGAATGTCAAGTATCTTCAAGTCTTTGGAGACTCTGAAATTTTCGTCAAACAGGTACGTAACATTAGATATCATTATGGGATTCAACTGCGTTAAGTAAGTCATTCACGTATGACTATTTCCATGAGAGGTCGTCAAACAGGTATGTAACACTATACATTGCTTATCTGGTCATTTAAAACACTATCAATCTTAAGTACAAGATCTGACTGAGCATTTCATAGCATTTAATATTTGTTCAATCCTGAGACTCCAAAACGCAAGCACAGACCTTTTGGCTAATGTAACCTCTAAGCTTATTCCCTCCGAAGATTTTAGTCCAGATAGATTCTCAATAGAATTAATCTTTAGACCGTCCATCCCTGAAAACGTTACAAATTGGAGAGTATTCAATGACGATCCTGATATTGTAAATTTCCTCACTTTTGAAGGATCCTAGTCCAATGAAATAATTGACGAAGACCATCACGATCGACAAATACGACCAAATAGAACTGATAATGCTATACCTAAATCGATGGTTAAGTTAGAAGACATATGATTTGAAAAATCGGTTTAAAACGTCTACCAATTCAAATATCTACAGTCCAACTCTGAACTACGAATTAGTAAACCTAGGGACCAATGATAAACCACAAAACGTTAACCTAGGCCTCGACCTAGTCCCTGAAGAAAAACTAGCGTATATTCGTCTTTTAAGACAATATAAAAATGTTTTTTCCTGAAACTATGATGAACTAAAGACATACGACACTTCTATCATTCAGCATACTATTCCTACGATCAATAACGAAAAACCTGTCCAAAAGAAACCGAGAAAAATCCACCCCAATTTAGAAAATCAGATAAAAACTGAGCTAAATAAGTTATTGAAAGCCAAAATAATTTTCCCCGTCAGACATTACAAATGGGTCTCCAATTTCGTACCCGTTAGAAAGAAAAACGGAGATATTAGAATCTGCATCGATTTTCGGAATCTTAACAAAGCCTGCCAAAAAGACAATTTTCCTCTTCCACCTATGGAACAAATACTACACGCAGTAGTAGGCTCAGAACTGATGTCTTTCTTAGATGGATTTTCAGGATATAATCAAGTGCTGGTACATCCCGATGATCAGTTGAAAACCACATTCAGAACTAAATGGGGCACATACGCATATCGCAAAATGCCATTTGGGTTGATCAATGCTGGCGCTACATTTCAAAGAACTATGGACATTGCATTCAAGGGTTTAGTCAATAAGTCTGTAGTGATTTATTGGGATGATATAACAGTGTACTCCAAGAAGCGAAGTGATAATCTCAAAGATTTAAAACAAACCTTTCAACGATGTTTAAGGTATGGAATTTCACTTAACCCAAAGAAATATTTTTTCGCATTAAGTGAAGGAAAACTTCTAGGATTCATAGTGTCAAAATCTGGTATTCACATTGATCTCGACAGAATCAAAGAAATTTCTGAAATATCCCTACCTCATAATAAAAATCCATGCAATCTTTCCTTGGTCAAATCAATTTTGTAAAGATATTCGTTCCAGATTTTTCACGAATTATATATCCTTTGCAAAACATGATTAAAAAGAATTCAAATTTTAAATGGGGTAAAGATGAACATGAAGCATTCAACCTGATCAAGCAAGCTATTATTAATGCTACGTCTTCAGCAACCCTGAATTTTTCAAAATCTTTTACTTTATACATATTTGCCTCAGAGAAATCATATGCTGCGATTCTAACTCAAGCAAATCAAGAAAAAGCGGAAGCTCCAATCGCGTTTTTTAGCTCAAATTTACAAGGTGCTGAACTCAATTATTCTGACGTGGAGAAACAAGCTTATGTCGTTTTCAAAGCTGTCAAATATTTCATACCTTTCTTACTTAAAACCCATACTAAGATCATAGTACCGTTTCCAGCGGTAAGAAATCTTCTAGTACAGAAGGATGTGGGTGAGAAAATGGCCAATTGGATCACTGCTTTGCAGGAATACGACCTTGAAATCAAACCAGCAAACATTGTAAGAGGTCAAGGCTTCTGCAAAATGTTGGCTGGAGCGTCGCAAATTTCTGAAAATTCATCTGAAGAGGTACAATTGTGTGAGGTAAGCCTAAACGATGCAGAATCATTGTACGTTGACATCATTTATTTTCTTAAGAACGGGTATGCTCCAACACACCTTGATCACACTAAAAAAAGAGCTCTGAGATTAAAAGCTAAACAATATCAGCTCATAAATGATATTCTTTTTAGAAAAAGTTATGATTCTGTTCTTCTAAGATGTCTGGAAAAAGCTGAAGCTGAAAAGGTTTTGCAGGAACTCCATGATGGACCAGCAGGCGGACACTACGCTGGATATGCTACTGCACATAAAATCTTACGTGCAGGATATTACTGGCCTACATTGTTCAAAGACTCACACAGTTACGTGACGAAATTCCAAGTCTGCCAAACTACTGTTGGGAGAAAAAGGAAACCGTCCCTGCCACTACAGCTGGTAAACATTGAGCAACGGTTTGCTCAGTGGGGCTTAGACATAATAGGTGAGATCATTCCTCACTCATCTAAGCAGCATAGATACATCCTCACGGCAACAGATTATTTTACTAAATGGGTAGAAGCAGTTCCTCTCAAGATAGCTAATTCTAAGAATATTATTGAATTCATAGATCAATTTATAATCACTATGTTTGGATTGCCATCAGCGTTAATGTTTGATAATGCATCATACTTTTCTGGAAATGCAATGACAGAATTTTCACTTAAAAGAGGGTTCAAACTAAAATATTCAGCCAATTACTATCCGCAAGGTAATGGGTTAGCTGAGTCAACAAAAAAAAACCTAATCAGGATTATTAAAAGAACTGTTGACCAAAACCAAAAGAATTGGCATAAAGCTTTGATAAATTCTCTATGGGTAGATAGAATAACGAAAAAAGCTTCGATCGGCACTTCTCCCTTTAATTTAGTTTATGGGAAAGAAGTGGTTGTTCCCACTCACTTAATCATTCCATCCTTGTCTTTAATACAATACATTGATGAAGTACCTACTTCCTCCATACAAGTAACACAAATGGAAATAATTAAATTAGAAGAACAACGAGAACAAGCTAAGAAAACCCATGCTCATCATCAAGCACTAATAAAATCCTCTTTTGATTCAAACATAATGACAAAAAAAAAATTTCAAATGGGAGATTTAGTTTTAAAATGGGATAAGGCACATGAAGAAAAAGGCAAACATACAAAATTTCAAAAGATGTGGCTTGGTCCTTTTCAGATTGTTGAAGTCATAGGTCCATCAACGTTTTTCTTATAGGATTTAGCAGGTAGAAGGGATTCTCTGCTTGTTAATGGACAAATCCTTAAAATATATTTTCCATAGAAGATTATTCTTCTATTTTTTAGAATAAGTTTTATTTTTCATAATAAAACCAGTTGTGAATGGTTACTATAGGTATTCATGGAAAAGACACCAATTCTCTTTAAGATTTTGAGCTTTTCGCTTGTATAAACGACAATTTTTTTAAAGAACCTGATCTTTATTATTGACAGATACAATTAAAAACTTTCGCCTAGATATGATGCTAGTTTCAACTTCCAAAAAAGAAAAAAAAAATTGACGAAAGCAACCTTTGGCGAAGAAATTTTTTTGTATTAGCACAATGAAAGGTATCCATAAGAAAATAGGGATTCCCTGTAAAGAAGCTATTTTCAAACTCTATTATTGTCATCCAAAGTTTTTTTAAGGAAAGAAATGACTTCCTCCCTGTTAAAGAAAATCGCAACATTTAGAGGAACAACCCAAGAAGCACTATATCTTAAAGAATAATAGGTCTCATCACGAGCCAGCTTATCATGATCACAGCTATTATAACTTGCTGACTTTGCCAATACTGTCCATCAAAACAGGGCGATGACTCAAGATTGTTAAAATCAAAAGACAAGGGGTCTCATCATGAGCCAGCTTGTTCAGCAAGAATGTAAATCAAGTGTATGACTGTGTCATAATTTGGCTACCAAACCAACACATTGTTCTTTAAAGAATAAGAAATAAAAAAACCAAAGAAAAAGTGTAAATGCGGGTTTTTTCCTTTGGAAGTTGTAGATCACCTTCAGGAGGATAAAGGATCATTACTGGGTAACAGGTAACCCTGTCGAGGCTATGGATGCCTGGTGGCAGCAAAGGCTCTACCTACGACAAACGAGCATATTTTAAAAGGCTGGCATACAGAGAAGACTTTATTTTATCCTTACAAGACCAAGTAATGGATGATGTAAATACAAGGACAAGTCTGAGGAAGCAAACAATTAGAATAAAAAGAGGTTGAAACAGAATATCATTGATAGAATAAAGCATAATGTACTCTATCTGTCCATAACAAAGTTTAGATTTATGAAAATTTTTCTGTTTTGGAAGTAAGTTTCAATAGAGAAGCAGAGATAACTGGTTCTTCCAAGTGAATCGCCATTGTTGTGGCCACCAACAACCCCCCTCCTTATTTAGTGTTAGCAATAACATTTCTTTATGAGCACTATAAAAAATGCAAAAAAGCGACGCGAAATCCATCGCATCGCATACATCAAGAAGCGCCCATAAATGATGATGTTGAGAATTCTTCGATGGCCGATATGGGAGATCGCATATCGCAACATCGCATAAGCAGCACACAATAGTTTAACATGATCTGCGATCTTGCGATGAATGCGATCTTGTGATAATTGCGATGTTGCGATGAATGCGATCTGCGATCTGCGATATCACGATCTTGACAAAAATGCGATAACGGAATAATTAAATGCAAGTTGCAGGAACCGCCCATTGCAAATTTTTCTTGTCTCAACATTCAAGAAAAGTTGTCCATACACCAAAAATTGGGCGCGCGCCTTAAACGAAATTAATGAGCGTACGCCAAAGCGTTAATGAAGGACAATTTTATGTTTTTCGAAGAGTCAGTTCACAATGAGTGGCATTATTTTATGCATTTGTAGAGCTTAGAGCTTTCGCGTCAATATTTATTGTTGTAACTCTTTTTCCTTTGCGTAAACTGCAGGAATGAAAAACAGGAAACAACACGGAGCAATGCGCAGGAAACATCTAAGGAAAAAGGGAAAGCGTCAATGCTCGGAGACAGAGAAGAGATGCCCTCATAAACGAATACCACATGCGGCGGAACCACAGGTTCCAGAGCATTACTGAATAGATGCTGATATCAATAGGTGATCCAACACTCAGGGTAAAAAGCTCACAAAAAACAACATGTTTACAAAATTTTGAAAAAGCTTACGCCCGGAAAAGGAAAAGGCGCTATAGACAAAAAAAAAAACGCATCAGAAAGGCCCGGATCAAAGAACAGAGGCAGTTTTCGAAAATCCTTCAGAAATCAAAGTCCCTAACTTGCTTAGTCATTCGCAAGTCCGGAAACCAAGATAGCAAAAGCAGAAGCAATTTGAGGGAAATTTGGGATGTTACCAAATATATACGCAGTGAAATACCTGGAAAGAGGATGATCCCCAAAAATATCTTCTAATTTACTAAAAAATAGTGCCAGCACTTGCCATTCCAATTTTCTTTACTCAAACAAAAGCGGAAAGCAACCAGCCGACTCTTCCCAGGCAAATGATGAATGCTTGCAACATCAAGGAGTAAATGCAGAAATAGTTAGGAATTAGATTCAGTTTTTAGAAATAAGTTTGCTTAGAAAGAGGGCGGTCATTTAAAAAACCGTATCCTAAATTTATGTAATTAGGTTATTTAGTTAACAATATTTAAACCCTTCTCATGCATTTAGAGAAGGGTCTAGAAATTTGTCAAAAA
>APFE031683858.1:0-18052 GCA_000404065.3 Pinus taeda
AAATCAGACAGAGAAGAAGATAAAGGTGATGAGGACAGATAATGGTGGAGAGTTTTGCAGCAAGGAATTTGAAGAATTATGTAAGAAGTGTGGTATAGCATGATAGAAGACTACTCCATATACACCTCAGCAAAATGGAGTTGCAGAAATAATGAATAAGACGTTGATGGAAAGGGCAAGAAGCATCCTTAGTGGTGCCGAGTTAGGACAAGAATTATAGGCAGAGGTGGTGGATACAGCATGTTACCTGGTCAACAGGTCACCTTCATTAGCATTGGAGGATAAGAATCCAAAAGAGGTATGGACTAGTAAGAAACCCTCTCTTTCACATCTGAGGGTATTTGGATTTGATGCATGTGTACATGTTCCAAAGGAGAAACGAATCAAGTTGGATAGTAAATCTAAAAAGTGCATCTTCATTGGGTATAAGGATCATTTAAAGGGGTATAAGCTTTGGAACCTAGTCACACAGAAGGTTGTGTACATCTGAGATGTGGTGTTCAGAGAGGTAAAATATGTTATTAAACATGAAGTCCAACCAAAGCAACCTGAGGAGATAGAGTTTTAGGTTAAGGAGGAAGAATCAAACTCTACAGTGGAGGAGGAATCCGAAGATGAAGAGCCACAGACTTCGGCTGTGAGAAGATCAGTTTGAGAAAGAAGGCAGCTAGAAAGGTATAGTCCATTTGATTTTTTTTCAAATTTTGCTTTATCTATTACTGACGATGATCCCAGAACTATGAAGGAAGCAGTAGATTCAGAGGATGGCAAACTCTAGAAAGTGGCCATGGTTGATGAAATGACATCTTTGTACAAAAATGAGGCTTGGGATCTGGTGGAGTTGCCAGCTGGAAGGAAACCCACTGGCAGCGAATGGGTGTTCAAGAAGAAGACAAATGTAGAAGGAAAGGTGGATAAATACAAAGCTCGGTTGGTAGAAAATGTTTATTCCCAGGTGTCGGGAATTGATTTTGGTGATATTTTTCTCTTGTTGCTAAGGTAACTTCTATTAGATTAATTTTATCTGTTGTTGCTACTTTTGATTTTGAGGTAGAACAGATGGATGTGAAGACAACATTTATTCACGGGGATCTAGAAGAGGAAATATACATGAAGCAACCTGAAGGCTTTGCGGTGAAGGGTAAGAAATAACTGGTATGCAAGTTAAAGAAGTCTCTGTATGGGTTAAAACAGTCACCAAGGATGTGGTATCAGAAATTTGATACATTTATACAGGCACTTGGCTTCACTAGAAGCAAAGCAGATCACCATGTGTATTTTGAATTAATTGGTTACTGTGTTATTCATCTTGTCTTGTATGTGGATGATATGTTGCTGGTTGGAAATGACAAAGAAATTATCCAGGATTTGAAGATCCAATTGTCCTCCAAATTTGACATGAAAGATCTTGGTGCTGCAAACTATATTTTGGGCATGGAAATTAAAAGAGATCGGCAAAGAAGAAGCTCTGGTTAAACCAGAGGAAGTATGCCGAGACAATACTAGAGAGGTTTAATATACAGGGTAGTAAACCGGTGAAGGTTCCTACTCTGTAGGTGTGAGGTTATCTGTTGAACAATGTCCCGAGGCACAAGAAGAGGAAGAGGACATGTCCCATGTTCCATATGCAAGTGCAGTCAGTAGCCTGATGTATGCAATGGTTTGTACTAGATTACACATTGCACATGTAGTGGGAGTATTGAGCAGGTTTATGTCAAAACCACAAAAGGAGCACTAGACAGCAGTGAAGCAGGTTTTTAGGTATTTGTGTGGCACTAGTGATTATGGTTTGTGCTACCAAGGAAGACCAGGATTGGACAAAATTTTGGATATCTATGGCTTTGTTGATGCAGACTGGGCTGGAGGTTTGGATCAGAGAAGATCTGCAAGTGGGTATGTGTTTAGCCTATTTGGAGGTGCAGTCAGTTGGATGAGTAAGAAATAATCTGTAGTGGCACTATCAACTACAAAGGTTGAATACATAGTAGCCACTCATGCAAGCAAGGAAGCAGTTTGGTTGCAAAGATTGTGTTAAAATATGGGGTTAGTACAATAAGCTACAAGGATAGACTGTGACTGCCAAAGTGCAACTTTCTTGAAAAAGAACCCCACATATCATTCAAAGACAAAGCACATTGATGTTCAGCAGCACTTTGTGAGGGATATGATAGAAGACAAAAAGGTGTTGCTGGTAAAGGTGGACACTTTGAAGAATACTGCAGATGCATTGACAAAATTTGTGAGCTCTGAGAAGTTCTTTGGTGTAGAGAGACAATGGGTGTTTCAGGGCTGGAAAAATGACTAAGCTCTCTTGTGGCCCCCTGTGGATAGAAAACAACAAGTGGGAGAATTTTGGGTTGTGTTATATTCTTTCCACGACTAGCCCACGAAGTTAACCAGGGGTTAGAGGGGGGGAGGTCACAAGGGGTTTGAGGTGTACCCGTAACCCCACTTTATGGGGTCCGGGGCAGCACCCTGGAAAATTTTGGTTTTGGACCGTATGTTAGGTTGGGTGGACCCACCTATGGTTTTGTGCATGATTTTCGCACATATTTTTTGGATGCGATGGTTTTTGGTCCATGGTATTGGATGCTTCGGCATGTATAAATATGTGTTATAACATTGAAAGGAACATAATGAAAAATCAAGCTAGTAGTCCTGGTTTTGGGATTTAGAGGAAAATATCTGTGTATATGCATTTTATGTGTTATGCTCTCACATTATTTATTTTCTGTGTTTTAGAATTCGTATGCAGGTAATTTTTGTACGAGGTTAAAACCTATAGTCAGTTCCATGATCCCTATATGCATTATTATATTTTAAATAATAAAAAAATTGTAAATTGGGTTAATGATATATTCCAGAGAACATATGTAGTATTTCATCTTTCACATGATCGATGTTCCCATTTCAATTTCATATTTTTCAGTTTCAATTTGGCAGTCAATGCACTTAGGTTCATTTTTACAAGGTCAATGTGCCAACATTTCATTTAATTTCTTACAAGATCCATGTACTTAGTTTCAATTTGATATTTTTTAGTATCCATGTACTTAGTTTCAATTTGATATTTTTTAGTTTCAATTTTGCAAGTTAGGGTTTGCAGGATCTAGAAAGATCTTACCAACTCGAGATGAGAGACCCTGCTACTACATAAAAATAATGGTTTTGATCGATCTCGTATCCTCCCACGAAATCACCATTATGATTTTTGAAGGCTCGATTATCTTGATTGTTGGTCATCAATTAGTTGAAGGAGATGGCATTGTCTGTGCCTTTGGGTACTGTTGGGGCTGCATTTATAACCATTGGAGCCGTATGCGGGTTTGATTCTCAATACCATTAATCAGATTGCCATATACACATTCTCTTTTAATTCTGAATCTATTTAGAGTTAGTGTGTATCAAGGGGGATTGCAAGTTTTATTTGCAACAATGATTTTTTTTGTGGTTTGAAGAATGAAGAACCCTAGTTCGATCAAAAAATGAGGTAAACAAAAAAAAGGGAATTGTATGTTAACAGAAAAATAAGGTCGTCAAAGGAACCCATGTGTTTGTCATTGTTTGACGACTTACATTGTTATGAGACATTGGTTAGGCAATGAGGCACTTGGCTTTCAGTTCGATAAGTGGGTTTTTTCAAGATATGTCGTTTTGAGCTCTTTTATTACAATTTGTGTAAAAATTCTAATCTAAAATTTGAATTTGGTGCATTTTTCTCTATTTTGATATCGAAGTTAAGATTTATTTATGCGATTATTAATGAAACACGATTCAGTTTGAACATTTTAGCCGCTAGATTTGTTTTGATATTCTCCTTCCTTGCACTCATTACAATATGTTTCTATGAACATTGAAACAATATGGAGAATACGATTGATTATTTCCTCTTAAAAGTAAATAGGAGATTCTTCCTACTCTTATGGAATCATTAGGTCTTAGAATCATTTGTTCTATGATTGTAAATCCAATCCATTTTAGTAACAACATGGAGAATCCATCCAATCCATTTTAGTAACAATATGGAGAATCTACAAAGATTGATTGTTGTCATCTTAAAAAGTAGATATGGTATTCTTCTTATGCTTGTGGAATAATTATGTCTATAAATGCAAATCCATTTTAATTCCCTTACTTATAGAAGCTTGAGGTGTAACTTAACATTGTTTTACATATGATACAATCTTTCCTCTGCATTACCATGAAGCAAACTACATTGTTTATTATTAAATTCTAACCTTATTGGATCAAATTTTAATAAGAATAATTACAAAATAGTTAATCGTGTGAATTGTTCTTTGTATGAATTCCTATTTCGACTCCAGGTGAATGGGGGCGATGTTGACTTTTTTTTATGTTTTTAATGGATGGCGTAGATTTATTTTCAAAGGAATCTTCCAGCAAATCCTTCGTCTAAGTCACGGATCGACGACTCACACGGGAGAGTGTGAAGTGAAGGGAAATGAAATTGAATTAATAAAATAATGGAATTGAATTGGTAGAGGACACTTGAAATAATGAAATTGAATCGGTTAAGGGGACGCGTTAGGTGGCGTCGTGTATGTCCCTGCGTTTGGAATTGAATCGCCATCGCAAGTGCTTTTCCAGGCAGGCACACTTTGGTTTACACAAATATTCATCCCAGGGAACCACATATTTCCCATATGGTTGAAGCTCTCCCAGATGTATTCAGAGATATTCTAGGCACTTACCATAACCAAGTTACCTGAATCAATAATCACAGTCAAAAAGGGTTTTTTTTTTCTTTTCCTTTGGAGTACTAGACGATGGATCACCCATAAGATAGAAGGATACTCTCGTCTTCTGTGAGCCTGAAAATGATGGACGTGTTTGACGTTGGGCATTCTCTATTGGCAACCCAAACATTTGTCTGTTGTGAGGCGGTGGCATACCAAATACCCACATACCAAAAAGTTACGGTGTGACTTACACTAATGTCTTTATTTTTGTATGAAGACCCCCTTGCATGCACAAATTCAACCATGAAATGGTTTGATTAGTGGAATTTCTAATAATAATTCTTTATATCATTAAATTCATGTTAATATTTCTATATAGATAATTTTATATTTATTATAATTATACAAAACTTGATTGATTACCGTACACCAGGATTAATGAGAAGTTGAATTACTCATTCCACTTTTAACAGTGGGTGTTACAAGTTTTGATATAGGTTCTTTTGATTTAAAAGGATGGTTTTTATTTGGTTTCCTTTACCCTATTTGATTGAGATTCAAATGGATTGCCTCTAGGTTTGCATCAGACTAAGAGTGAAAGAAGGGAGAATGGTGGCATGCATATTTCCTTAACCATGTTCTGTGATCTACCAAAAGATAATTTTGATCGGTGGTGGTGGAGGAGAAATATCCTCCACAGAGTATGCAAAGAATAAGAATGGTATATGAGTTGTGTTTTAGATGTCATCCTTCTACACTTTTAACGTAATTTCTTTGATTTACCTCTCTAATATACGTCATCTATTTACATCTTCGGCTATAACGGTCATTTTGCAAGTGTTTGATTTGTATGATGGAAATAGCTTAACTGTGTAGAAATTGAAACTTTAATAAATTTATTTCCAGGTTTTTATAAAATTTAGAATTTCCTATTTAAAATAATTCTGCCATTTTATTATTTGAATTTATTTTTGCAAGAATTTATTTTTTTATTAAATTTATGTTTATATTATAAAAATAGTTTCATCTCTCTTCTGAAATCCCTAAAATTCCCTTCATCCTTTAAATTGGAAAATCTTAATACTTCAAACTCCAATTCTCACTTTTAACTTAATTTAGGGTAGAAATAGCTATAAAAAATCCAAATTCTAAAATGTTTGAGTAGACTATTTACTCATCGTGTTAAAATTGAATCTTAAAATGTTTAAATAAAAGAGGAAGTTAAGATATGAAATTACGGATTTTGTTTGTGAAAATGTAAAGTGAAATGTGTAATTGGAAATGGAAACAATGGAATAAACATATTGAAGACTACATCCTTATTATCAAAATAATATATTTTTTCACAATAAATTTCATAGAGAATATAGTTTGTCATATGAGTTGACCGTAAATTGTATCCAAAAGAAGCTTAGGAAAAAGGGTTTAAGATTGTTGAGAGGGGTTCAGGTGAATCAATAATTATGATTTTTTTTTTCTTTTTTTCTATTATGCTTATAGTCCCTTCTTATATTATTTTACTCATGAGAGTATTTATTCACAAAATCAGTGAATCAACATATCCAAACATACATGTTCATACAACAATCACATGAGAAACACACGCTTACATAGTGTTTTTCACATGGAAACTGAGAGGGAAAAAATCACCAAATTTATTGTTTGTTTATGATGTAAATTAAGCACTCACTTAATTACACCTATTGTTTGTGAGCACCCAATCATAGGAGGTACTGACCCCTTTTGGTAAGCAAGCACCAACTTGCCAAGAGGCACCAACCTCTTTAGTGTGCAGACAACAACCTGCTCTTTCCATTGTTCTTCTATTTCATACAATTTTCAAATTGAAAACAAAGGCATACAAATTACAGGTAAAATATCAAAGTGGTTGTTTGCGTATTAAACTTTTGCACTATATCTTCTATGCTCTCATGCATTAGATCTTCACTTGTTGCTCACAACATCTCCTCATCACTTTAACCCATATGTCATGGGCTCTCTGCTAACTGCTCTCCAACGCTACCCTCACTATTCTCCACATCACACTCCTGTTGCATTTTCTACTATATCACATAGTGTGTTACTCGGTGCTTGGACTTCTCTTTCTCTGCACACTCCTCTCACTCCACTGCATTTTCGCAATCTGCGCAACTCCCACTCTACTCAATTGCAGGGGATGGTTTTTTTTCATTGAGGAACTCTACACAACGAAATATTTGTTGTCTATACTTTAGTTGCCCAAATGTACTTTGACATGGCTTCCCTTGAAATGTTAAGTCTTTTGGCAGTTTCCTGTCACAGTACCAAATTAGAGATGGACCTTCTAGTTCTTTACCACCTGACTATGTAGAGTTCCATGTTGAGAAATTAATGCTCTGGTGACTTGCACACTTCTCTGAGAGCCCCATTCTCATTTATCGCTCCATAGAACTTGAAACGTTATAGAGTTTATGACTTTGATTCTTATTTAACAAAACCAGTGATGTATGCGAAGCAGACAATTACTTCCTTCATTCACTCAAATTTGTCTCTGCCAAAGATGTCATCCTTAATTCCTTGTTACAGAGTCTTTTGTCAGTTTAGTCCATTTCAAAGATCAACTCCACTGAGTCTACATTAAATTCTACAATTGCTAACCCATACATCCTTTAACTCGTTGTATTGTTTCATCGATAGAACGCCATATCGTAACTTTTTTTTAACAAACCTTACGAAATCGCGAGATTCTGATTGACCTTTAGCCCCTTGGAGCTTATCTCCTTATCATTTATCCTCCATGGGACAGAGAGTTGTGACCAATGGCATAGCCTTTAACTATTAAGGCCTTTTGTTCCTACCACAGGCCAATCCTCCTTTTTTAACTGCTCTGCACCCTTGGTTCTTTGGGTTCTCATGACCAAGTGCCAACCCAATATCGAAATCCCATTCCATCATAACTTTTCAAAAAGCCATTTGTACTGAAGTTACAAGGTCTTCATCCTCCAATATGACATCATTAATCGATATGGCGACTCCTTAATTGTGACACATGTTACCCAGTTTTGGCCCATTAGGCCACCCACTATGGTTGAATCTACCTACCACGTGTTTTGTCGTACAACCACGTCATGTTGTCGTCAGATGCCACTATAGCTTCTCGAAGCCAATATTATGCCACCATGTTTCCTACTAAAGGAGAGAGAAGAGGGCCTATCAAACCTTGGTTTGCAACAAGATCCTCCATTAATTTTCTTTCGCATTCCTTGGTTCTTTATAGTACTATCATAACTATTGGATATCATAATTTCTAAAGGTTCATCTCTTAAGAAGTTACGATCTCCCGATATCCGATATGTTGATGTCCTGATGTTTTGATGTGTTGGTCTAGGGGGTTCTGATATCTGGTATGCTGATTTCCTGATGTTTCGATGTGTTGATATTTGGGGTTCCAATATGATATCTTGTCTTCTTTGATATCTCATCCTTCTGAAGGCTTCAAATCCCTGGACTTTGTTAGACCATATCTTTTGATCCAGGAGTCCATTTTTGGACTTTTGCATATCACTGGAAAATTCTTCCAGAGAACTTTTCATTGGATAGGGTCCAATGTAGGATTTATGTCCATATTCCACCTCTGAGATGGCTGTAAAATTTCTTCCAACTTTGCTCCTTGAATCTTATTCTTATGCTTGGAATGTTGAACTCCCAACCACCATAGTTATCATTTTATGGCTTCTCCAATAGCTTGCTACTATGATGATTCGCTACATAAAGCCTATAGTTACCATGGAATTCCATCTAGTCCATCACTGTTGTCATCATTTTATGGCTTTTCCAGTAATCTTGCTACTATGATGATGTTTTAGAAAGCAGTCCAAAAACCATGGGATTCCTCCCGAACACCCAATCATCAAGTCGACCCTAATTGAAATCAATTCCAACACTAACACAGCCACCCATACACCACAAATTGTCCAATAATATCCCCATTTGGCATTGATGGGAACACCATAATCTCCCCCTCAGGTTAGGTATGGTCTACTCTAGTGTTAATCTTCTCCCTCTTTGACATCAGTGGTAAAGAGTACTTCTTGAATACTGCCCCTGAACCATTGTAGCCTACTCTCCCATGAGTTCCACATGCTGAGTAGTTTCCACCACGTACCAAAATGAAGTCATTTAGAGGGAGGAGTCATAACTCTTATCTACTGTCTGATATATTCAAATGGTTCTCTTGTCAGTGGCTTAGTAAAGATATCTTCCAGTTTCTCTTTAGTGGCCACATATTTAAGTCTGATAGTGTTGGCCACAACCTGTTCCCTCAAGTAATGGAACTTGATAGGAATATGATTAGTCTTTGAATGCATGACTAAATTTTTGGAGATGTTGATGTGATGTAGGAGCATCCGACACTCTTAATTAAATAAGGAATCCAATGTGGAGCAAGGAGGACATGGACCATTGGAGCTAAGAAGGGGACAATTTATCTTAAAACAGGGCTAAAATGATGGAAGCGATAAGTCTCTAGAAGACTTAATTAAATCTAATTTGCCATATGTATGTGTATAGAGAGATTTAGGGGTTGTTGAGGAAATCAAGGAGAGGATTGATCAAATCCTTTCAGTGATATAATCCAATATTCCTGTAACGATGAACCTGCATGTTCTATATATATATATATATATATATATATTATATATATATAATATATATATATATATATATCGATATAGATATAGATATATATTGTGAGACAGATAAGGGAGATATAGAGATATAGTGACAGATAGAAATTTGTGAGAACAGAGTGATCAAAATGTAATCGAAGGAGAATTGTTCCTAAGGCTGAAATGCCTTAGGCTATAATAGAACCTTGTATATGTATAATATAAAACTGTGTTTCAGTGTTGATATTGTATGCTTGTGTGTATTTCATAAATGAGTTAAATCCTGTGTTGCGAGGTTGTTGATCGACCATTGATCACTGTAGGATCGATGATGACCTAAAGATATAGAATTAGCTGTTGTGTCGCGTGCTTAAACGAATGTGGTAGATCTGTGTTTAACACAGAATCCATCAATAAGCAGAAGATCAACGACGTAGGTGGTTTCTCAAGATAGAGTGGTATTTCGGCTGAGGCAGAAGGGGTAAGCGGTAATTTCGTTTGATAACCCGATTCCAGTAATCATTCGACACATAGCACAAGGGTGGAGAGAGGAAACTTTTGTATTGGGCGATTAATCCCCGTGCTATTTTTCCACTCAAAATCTCTAAAAGCCATCGGATCAAGTGTGTTAGATCCATAGTGGAGGATTGTTGTGCAAGTTGATTTGATTGGTGATTGGATTTCATGGAATGTGATATGCCGATGGTTGATAAGCGATATCATCGATAGGCTGATATAGCACCGATCAAAGATCAAAGAAAACGAACAACCGAAGCAGTGGAAAAGCTTTGGACCTGGACGGATTCGATGGAGTTTTGAACGCAGGTGTATAATTTTGAAGTTTGGCCTTGAGTGTTTTGAGTTGGGTTTTCCGTGTATTTCCTATGCATCCATGTATTCCCATATGTTGTATGGTCTCGGGTTTTGAGGCTGAGTGCAATGTTTAACGGTTCTGATAAAGTGTGGGATCATAACCCATAGGCCTCAGAATCAAAATTTATAAAGAAAGGGGAAATTGGTTTACCCCAAAAAATCCTTTCATCATTTGGTATCAGAGCCAAGTTAAGATTGAGGGAAAGGTTAAGGGAAATGTTGTCTTGCGAGAAGGAAGAAAGAGTGCAAGCAAAAGGAGAAGGAGGTACAGTTGATAAATCTAGAGAGTTATGGTTTTACTATCATGAAGAGTCCGAAGGTGAGGAAAATTGCAGCAACCTACAACAAGGAGTGCTCAATTGGTTCCAAAGGAGAGAACCAGAACGATGCCAAAAGACTAAAGCTCAGAGAAGAAGCTTGGTGAGGTATCCTGTAGTAGAGGAAGATTGTTACTACAGAGGTTGGTTGTAGCTCACAGAAGATCATGAAGGTAGTTCCACTGAGAGGTGGTTAGAATTGCTAAGGATAAGGAGAAGCATATGACTAGGAGGTCATAATGTTTTGTGCCTCGGGAGTTTGATGAAGGAGCATCTGGCACTCTTAATTAAAGAAGGAATCCAAGGTAGAGCAAGGAGGAAGTGGACCATCGGAGCTAAGAAGGGGACAATTTATGTTAAAACAAGGCTAAAATGATGGAAGCGATAAGTCTCTAGAAGACTTAATTAAATGTAATATGCAGATTTCTCGTCTTGAAAAATTATTTGGAATATGCATGGTCTCTCTATTTGGCATACACTCTCCATGCTTTGAAAATAAATCTTTCATCCATGACATTGCAGTGTTTGATAATGGCCCAAACTGTCGTTTATGACACTTTTGAATAAAATGTAGGATCCTTTTCCAAATTTTTTTGAATTCTCGAGAGACGAAAATTCCCCATCGAATGAAACATTTTGAAATCCTTTTTACAGATAAATAAAGGCCCAATATGATAATCATAACCTGACAATGTAGATTGCATGCACCCAACTAAATATGAATTTTGCATGCTTTTATTCATTGACAAATATCTCTTCCTTTTCTCTAATGCAAATTTGAAATCGATATGTTTCAAGCAATCTTTTTGACAACATTCACTTGAAATGAGAGCGCTGATAGAACTTCTTCTCATCAAATATTCTACTCTACCCCTTGTATAACTAGAGCATCTTGCATTGATACGAAAAGGTCTTCTCCTACTCCTCGATACAATATTTCTTGGCAACATCTCCATCATTGGATCATCATTTGTATAAGCATTTTCATCATCATTAAGAGGAATGTTATCCACACTATGATCAGCTGCACTTTTCAAATACTGACTTGGAGGATATTCTTCATCTTCCCCTTCTTCAGTGCTATTATCATAGTCCTTGGAATTGGGACTAACTGGAAAGTTTGATTCAATTTTTATTGGATATTCTTCCTCATGTGCATTGTCAGTGCTGCTCTCATAGTCCATAGAATTAGGACTACATAAAAAATGTGACTGTTTACTTACTGAAAATGCTACATCTTTTCCTTCGTCATAGCTACCTTTATAGTCATTAGGATTAGGACTAAGTGCTTCATCCTGTCCTTCATCACTACTGATCTCATAGTCTATAGGATTAGGACTAAGAGGACACCATGACACTCCATTTTTTTGAAATTTTTCATCATGCTCTTCATCACTACTGCTCGTATAGTCCATAGGATTAGGACTAAGTGGACACCGTGACACTCCATTCTTCTGAAATTAGTCATCATGCTCTTCATCATTGCTTCTCTCATAGTCCATTAGATTAGGACTAAGAGGACACCATGACACTCCATTCTTTTGAAATTTTTCATCACGCTTTTCATCACTGCTGCTTTCATAGTCCATAGGATTAGGACTAAATGGACACCGTGACACTTCACTCTTTTGAAATTCTTCATCATGTTATTCATCACTGCTGCTTTCATAGTCCATAGGATTAGGACTAAGTGGACATTGTGACACTCTATTCAGTTGAAATTCTTCATCATTGCTACTCTCATAGTCCATAGGATTAGGACTAAGATGACACCGTGACACTCCATTTCTTTGAAATTCATCATCATGCTCTTCATCACTGCTGCTCTCATAGTCCATAGGACTAGGAATAAGAGGACACCATGACACTCCATTCTTTTGAAATTTGTCATCATGCTCTTCATCACTGCTGCTCTCATAGTCCATAGGATTAGGACTAAGAGGACACCGTGACACTCCATTCCTTTGAAATTCGTCATCATGCTCTTCATCACTACTGCTCTCATAGTCCATAGGATTAGGACTAAGTGGACACCGCGACACTCCATTCTTTTGAAATTCGTCATCATGCTCTTCATCACTGCTGCTCTCATAGTCCATAGGATTAGGACTAAGAGGACACTGTGACACTCCATTCTTTTGAAATTCGTCATCATGCTCTTCATCGCTGCTGCTCTCATAGTCCATAGGATTAGGACTAAGAGGACACCATGACACTCCATTCTTTTGAAAATTTTCATCATGTTCTTCATCATTGTTGCTCTCATAGTCCTTAGGATTAGGACTAAGTGGAAACCTTGACACTCCATTATTTTGAAATTCGTCATCATGCTCTTCATCACTGTTGCTCTCATAGTCCATAGGATTACGACTAAGAGGACACCTTGACACTCCATTCTTTTGAAATTTGTCATCATACTCTTCATCACTGTTGCTCTCATAGTCCTTACGATTATTACTAAGTGGACACCGTGACACTCCATACTTTTGAAATTCATCATCATGTTCTTCATCACTGTTGTTCTCATAGTCCATAGAATTAGGACTAAGTGGACACCGTGACACTCCATTCTTTTGAAATTCATCATCATGCTCTTCATCATTGTTGCTTTCATAGTCCATAGGATTAGGACTAATTGGACATCTTGACACCCCATTCTTTTGAAATTATTCATCATGCTTCTCATCACTGTTGCTCTCATAATCCTTAGGATTAGGACTAAGTGGAATCCGTGACTCTTTATTTATTTAAAAATCTTCATCCCCTCTTTCATCTGTGTTTCTATCATAGTCCTTAGGATTAGAACTAAGTGGAAGAATTCACTTTCTATTCATCGTGGAAGAATTTCCATTATATTCATCAATATTATTAGAGTTGTTACGCGATGAAGATTTTGATGCTTTACAAAGTGAAACTTCACTATCAGGAGAATCGATCCCTTTCAAATAAAAGAAGTTGAATGATACAAATGCAGACTCTCCTAAAGAAATTATATAGCTTAGGTAATGAAATTTTCCCTCCAAAAAGGTTCACGAGAGTATTTCCCTCCAAAAATTTCATTTCACGTATTTCCCTTCATTATTTTATTTTACAATTTATTGAAAAAATTTAACTAATTTTTTTTATGAAATAAATCTTTAAATTTAAAATTGTAAACTAAAACTTTTAACTAAATTATTTTAATAGTTAAACTTTATAATATTTACTAAACAATTGAATGTTTTTTTAATTTTTATAATACCTTCTAAAGCAAATTAATCTCACATTCACTGCGTTGTAAAACAATTCCATAATATTCGCTTTATTATAGTTTCTTATATCGCCATAAAAAAATTAACATGTTAATTCTTTTTTAAAACAAATTAATCCCACATTAACCCTACGTAAAACATCTCCGTAATTTCACCTATATAATAAATTTCATTATCACTATTACTCACTCACATCAAGGTTCGTTAGAAGACTTGGAGCGAATTTGTGGAGCAGCTACATTGCTATCAACAACATATTCAATGGAGGATTCTCGTATTTGAAATGTTAATTTGTTTTATTTGAAAATTTGAAAATTTAATAAGTTTAATTTTTTTTTTTTAAGTTAAAACTTTTGCGGACCAAATTACCCACTACGTCCGCAGTGGGCATGGTGGGCCAGATAATGCTCATGGCGGCCAAATGGGCTTAGTAATACTCACAGTGGCCAAATGGGCCCATAGGTTAGGGGCGATGGGAATGGCTACCCGGCTCTTCGCCCCACCCCATGGGTGAGCGGGCCACCAGAATGGTGCGGGGGAAGCTGCGACAACTCCTCCCCGCGCCACCCTAGTGGCCCGCCCGCTCGCGGGGTGGCGTAGTGATTTTGAGAATCGTCCCGCCACCTCGTCGGCAACCTGTGAGCCCTGCAACCCCACAGGTGGGTGGGCCGCTGAGGTAGTGGGTGGCAGGCTGGTCGCCAGGGTGGCACAGGGGGGAGCTACGGTAGCTCCCCCTGCGCCACCCTGGCAGCCAACCCGCCCGCGGGGTGGCAGGTCGCTGGGGTGGTGCGGGGGAAGCTGTGACAGCTCCCCCTACGCCACCGTGGTGACCCGCCACCTCGCAGGCATGTGGGTCGCTGGGGTGGGGCGGGGTAGCTGGCCACCCCGACGGCCTACTAGCAGCCCCTCCGCCCAACCCCGGCAGCCCGACAGTCCGAGGGGTGGCATGGCCTTTGGGGTTGGGTGGGGGGTAGTGCTTGGGCTGCCAAGGCAGGCTACGGGGCTAAACCCAACGACCGGCTCGGTTGGCCGGCTGATTTTCAGGGTGTGGCAACAGGGCGATGTATTTTTTAATTTTTTTTTTTTTTGTTCAAAATTGTTATGGTTTATAAAATTAATTATCATTTATCGTTTTCGTTGTTAATTTAAGTTACTATGTTTTTGTTATTTACTGATTTATGTGTGTCTTTTTTCAGGAAAATGGCATCAAAGAAGATTTCTATGAATCTTTCTGGACCAAAGACTCTTAAAGGTGGATCTTCAAAAAACATTGGTGAACGAACCCCACCTGAACTGATGGCTACAAATCTTTCAAGTGCTTTAATTGATAAGAAGATGATTTCATACTGGAAGAAATCAAAAGAAGAGAAACTTCCATCAAAAGTCTGGTATGTGAAAGAAAGAGAAAGCCAAAATGTGCAGATATATCGATATGTTGATATACCTAATGATAATCGAATTTATGACGTGATGGGAAGAGTCATAGACATGTGTTTGGTACCGAACAATGAAGTTGTTTACATACTTACAAAACCGCCCAAGTCACATGAAAGGATTAAATACTAGTTATCATATTCATTGTATGGCACGAGAGAGGTATGTACAAAGTTGTGTAAACAAATCGTAAATGAAATGAAACAAAATATCGTAAGTATTGTTATTTATATTTGTGTTTTGCGTTCTTGTAACTCTCTCACTATATTTTTTTAACTTTGTTTTTATTGACATATGATATTTTGTATGCCAGAATTTTTGTTGAAAATTGTTTAATTAGGTTGGGAGGCATTCATTTCATAGAGTATGATATTATGAAATTTGTCAGCAGTTTCTACTCAGTATCAGAAGAAGATATGGCAAACAAGAAAAATGTAGTAATTCATGAATCATGATGCTACAAAACTACATCCAAGGGATAAAGAAAAAAAAGAAAAAAAGAAAACTCTAGTGAATAAATCTAGCAAGGGTAGACAAGTTACTTTTGAAGACGAGGAAGTTGAAACTGGTAGTGAAAAATATGTTGTCGTTACTATGGATGACATTGGAACTGAGAAGAGCCGTAAAAGACCAAAAGTAAAAATTCCCTAGAATAAATCTATTACAGTTAATGATAAGAATGTTAGGAAAAAAGAAAAGTAAAGTTGAACATTTTGAAGTAGTCATTACCAACAGTAAAAACCCTAGTGAAACTTCAAAAGAAAGCAGAGAAATCATTACACCAGGAGCTGATTTAGAGGATGGCATTATCAAAACAAAACAAAATGTCATTCGACAGAACTTGACAAAGAGAAACTTAATTGAGGGTGGTCGTATATTTCAACTTAATGTTAGACAAATATATAAGGCAAGTGAAGGACAATGTCAATATCAAATCAGAAAGCCACACCATCTGCATGTTCACAACTTGAAGACATTGATGTGGTACAATCCATATGCTCATATGGTTAATTATGTGCTTATTGTTGATCCAGTTCAAGTTCCCAACAAAGAAGAATTTGATAATTCAAAATGTTTTGAATACAGTTATTATGTGCTTGGTGGAAACCATTCTGCAGAATCTCAAAGACAATTGATGGAGGAATATCCCAATAACACACGTTTTGAAACAATGAAATGTATTATTTATGTTGGTTTATCAGATATAGAAGCAAAGTTAGTGGCATGGGATCATAATTCAGATAATGAATATAAGATGGCTATGAATTTCATCTAAAGGGTTAGATTTATTCATAGCGAATTTGAAGAAAAATGTGGTGGGGATAGGAGAAATGTTACTGTATATTTCCGAAAGGAATGTTGTATGGAAATAGGCTATCAAATTGAAGAGAAAATCAATTCAAAAGGCGGAAAAGGCGGCAAATTTAGTGAGTTATTCAGAGGTGTTGATAACATTTTTTAGTTGCCATTTAGAACTGGAGAGATACGGGAGTTGACTAATGATATTTTTAGCATGTGGGAGAACATTGGCATTAATAACTAGAAGGTCAAAATTTATAAGCCATTGATATGTAGCAACAGTAAATCAGGTCCTGAAATGAAGCAGCTTCCAGAAGATATGACTATCACACCTTGGAGAGCATTGCAAGTATTGAAGGATGAAAAACTTGTCAAAGCAATATTATCTTGTGTGAGGTCAGAGGAATTATCATTGGAAGAAATGTCTGACGAATTTCAAAAGTAAGTTTGTTGAATTATTTTTATTTATTTCTAGATTATAATTTTCTTTTAAATATAACATATTGTTCTTGGTAGTATTTGTTATACATATTATTATATTAACATTTTTTATTTTATCTATGCAATCACAAAGTTTACATGAAAATTCAAGAACAAATGGTTAAATTGTTGAATGATGATGATGTTGTACACAACTATCCAGATTCAAGTTATACATCAACATTAAAAAAATTATCTTGCATTTAAAAAGGTATGTTGATTTATACATTCATTTTTATTCATCTGTATACTATTTTTTATTTATAACTTACACATATATTTGTTTATTTTATAAAAGATGAAGAAGGA
The DNA here is from genome assembly GCA_000404065.3 of Pinus taeda. NCBI lineage: Eukaryota > Viridiplantae > Streptophyta > Pinopsida > Pinales > Pinaceae > Pinus > Pinus taeda. The sequence continues at coordinate 17,310 of APFE031683858.1, forward strand.
TGAAAATGGAGCACCAGATAGTTTCAGAACCTTTATTGAAAAATAAAGATCGAAAAACTGAAGAAGCAATGTCTTAAGAATGTTGAACTTGATCCAACTCTTACTCATTTAATTTGGAATGAGCTAGACACTATTCAATATCAAGTAATACAAGGCGACTGTGAATACATTGCTAAACTCATACCTAAAAGGGATTATGTGTTGGGTTGTGTTATATTCTTTCCACGAATAACCTACGTAGTGAACCGGGGGGTTAGAGGGGGGCCGGAGCCCCCCCTTCGCCGCGCCGATTGCGCAACGGGGGGGGTCACAGGGGTTTGAGGGGGGCGGGTAGCCCCCCTCTACGGGGTTCAGGGCAGCGCCCCGAGAAAATTTTTTTTGGACCCTATATTAGGTTGGCCGAACCTACCTATGGTTTTCGGTCCATGGTTTTGGACGCGATGGGTTTCGGTCCATGGTATTGGATGCTTCGGCATGTATAAATATGTATTGTAACATTGAAAGGAATAGAATGAAAAATCAAGCTGATAGTCTCGGTTTTGAGATCCAGTGGGAAATCTCTGTGTATATGTGTTTTATGTGTTATGCTTTCGCATTTTTATTTTTTCCTGTGATTTAGAATTCATATGCCGGTAATTTCTGTACAGGGTTAAAACCTACATTTGGTATCAGAGTTGTTTTGGCTTCAAGGGGACGCCTTTGTTGCTGAGGGGTTTCGCTCGGGCCTGTGGTAGACCCTGTTC